>JAADWZ010000576.1:0-18647 GCA_023336445.1 Pythium dissimile
CTACTTCATCTCGAATCCGGATTTAGTGGAGCGACTGAAGCGCAACGCCAAGCTCACGCCGTTCGACCGCGACACGTTCTACTTGGACGGTGCGAAAGGCTATACGGACTATCCGTTCATGATGGAGAAGAACCAGGAAGAGAAAGGCGAAGAATTAGAACAGGAGCTGTACCGAGCAGAATTTTCAGTTAGAGGGGGAGTGAAGTAATGAGATCAAACAAGCTTTACAATGAATATTCGAACCCTTGTACGGTACTGCCACAACTACTTTAACTTCTTCAGGCTGCTGCTTTGTCTATGGTATGTGCGTTCTCTTCGTCTCTCCTATTCATCATCGACATCACAAACACTGAGATGAATCTCCACCGAACCATGTAGCGCAGAGTTTCCATTGAATCTGGTGCATCCAGTCCTCCCAGCGTCACAACAGGATTGGTCGAACAGTAGTGATACTTTGGCTTTTCTAGATCATGAGAAGCAAACCATCGTCAGTGAATACCACAAACTGGCTACAAACAACGTCAGCAACGGCGAGCCTCCTCTCCCTTCCACCTGCGCGGATGATGCTGGCTTTTGCCGATCAGTGGCTCAACTCGCTCGGAGTACCCCACCGTCGACGCTAACTCTGCGCTTTACTAGCTCTGCCACGAAGTGTTCCCCGCTCAGCGGTTAAGGTCGAAGCCATTACGATGTGGAGCCTCAACTGTGAGCAGGTTATCATTCCGATTCAGACCGACAGCATTTCATCAGACATCTCAGGCCACGAGTCACCACAAGCTGACCCATATCCATGCAAATGGCGAAAAAAATCACAAGCTCTCAAGGAACAGCCAGGCTTGTACAGCTATCGCCGTCGCCGACGCGCACTGTGCGACGAGCGCGACATTCTTGTGATCGAGCGCGATCAATTAGTCGCGGAGTTGGAGCATTCCAGGGTCCTTCACGGGTGGAAAGAGGCTGCCTCGTCTCGGGAGACCCAGCGCAGTCGCCAACTGCTCGACCAGTATTTCATGCTGGTAGGGCAAGCTGACCGACTTCGCGAAGAGAACCAAGTGCTCCGCAAAGACTTGAGGAAGCGCGACGAGTGCGCGGCGGCAATATCAAGGTTTCTCCACGAAGAAAAAATGGCCCACTCTACCGCAGAATCAACGCCTACACAATTGCCTTTGTCCGTTAATCCCCGCGTGTTCGAACCGACCAAGCCTTCCGCACCAGTAGAGATCGCACTAGACCCAGTTGCCATGCTGAAGGAGGCACTGCTGGCAGATCCTCTCACCCTCGCCGAAGCCCACGCCTTTGTGGAGACCACATGCCGTGAAATGGTCGAGACCATGTCTCAAACACAAGTGACCAACCACTGCCTGGGAGACGGCTCTATAGATGACGTCATGCGTGGCCTGGTGATCGATCGACTCGGTGAGACACTCGACTTTTGCCTCACTCGACACGTCGAATCGATCAGCGCCGCTCAGTTGATGGACAAAACCTGGACGCTTTTGACCGAGCTGGACGGGTACCGCCAGATCCAGCCGCAAGTCAAGCAGCTCCAGGTCCTTCAGCGCGTGAGCAAGGAATGCTGGGTCGTTGGGCTTGCCGTCGGTGACGGACCAGCCGCTCGCCACGCTCTTGTTCTACTCGCTCGAGCTACCATCCACGGAGGGTACTTGATTACGTTCCGCTCACTGCTCTTAGTCCGCCATGGGGAAAGTGCAATTGCAACTGCTACCCGCCAAGCGTACATCGACAAGGAGACCAACAGCACGTACGGAACAACACTGTCCTGGTACAACTTCCAAGAACGGCAGCTGCCAAGTGGGGCGGTCGCCTGCGACGTCATTTTTGGTGGTCGCGCGTGCAGTCCCGAGTCGGCGTATCTTGGCCGACTGTCAATTGAGGTGCATGCCGGATTCACACGATGGCTCGCTGCTGTCGGTGTACCTCAACTTGTATTCACCGTTCCTGGTTCTGACAACTACCTGAACTAAACAGACGTTGAGCTTACACATCCAAAAGAAATCCACGTGAATGAAAACGAAAGCGAACACAATTCTAAACATCCTCTCAAACAAGTAGAGCTCTAAGCGCCGGTAGCCTGTAACATCGAACAGGTTCGAGTTAATTCTGGACACATCTCAATCCCTTACCCACAGCTTGTGGGAACAGCTCGCCCACCAGGAACCAGGTCTCCTCCGCACAGACCTTAAATTATTGGAGCCTGCTGGACCTGGCCATGAAGCAGTGGCCTCCAGAGTTGGGTGCATGTCGTCTTATTAAGAACGTACGCCTGACCGCTCGGGAACAGTACTGAACGCGACTGGCCGCTAGTGACAGGTGAGCGACACTGTTGGTTTCTGCATGAGCAATCGAGATTACACCACGTAGGAAAGAAAGAAAACCCAGCGTGGCTGTCGAAAGTTAACGCCGTGCACGTTGCTTGAAGGCGAAACGGCTCCATATCCGTGACCGTCGCTGGTCCAACGCCACAGGCGGAGGCGTTCTATCTTATTGCGGCTCCTCAAGTCCCAGGTCCGGGCCACATTGGCTTGCATGGCATAACCACATGATGGCTACAAAACACAAGATCATGCAAAATCTGATCACGTGATCACCTGGCTCAACACCTGATTCAAGAGGTTTATAGATCAATATCGCACAACAGAGGTACAACCTGCAACGTCAGCCCAGCAGTTGAGCAGCTAGCTCACTCCAGAATTCGCCGCCTTTCGTTCACCATGGCCATAGAGAAGCTCTTCACGGCGCTCACTCTCGGCGGCAAGCCCGCGCCTGTGCAGCTGCTGCACCGCGTCGTCATGGCGCCGCTTACGCGCTGTCGCGCCGGCGATCTGGGCACGCCACCGGCGATCTCGGCCGTCTACTACGGCCAGCGCGCCACGCCCGGTGGGCTCATCATCGCTGAAGCCACCAACATCAGCGCAACAGCGCGTGGCAACTACGGTGCACCAGGCATCTTCTCGCGCGCGCAAATCGACGCCTGGAAGCCCGTGACCCAGGCGGTCCATGCCAAAGATGGTAAGATGTTCCTCCAGCTCTGGCACACGGGACGCATGGGCCACCAGGACAACCAACCGGGCGGCATCCTTCCCGTGTCGTCGACCTCTGTGCGTCCTCCAGAGATTGAGTCGCGCAAGGTGCAAACCATTAACGGCCGCGTGCCGATCAGCGAGTACCGTGCGCTGAAGACCGAGGAGATCCCCGGAATCTGCCAGGACTACCAGACGGCGGCGCTCAATGCGCTCGAGGCGGGCTTTGACGGCGTGGAGCTCCACGCCGCGAACGGCTACTTGCTCGAGCAGTTCATCTACGACGGCATCAACGACCGCACCGACCAGTACGGCGGCTCGCTGGAGAACCGTTGTCGGTTTCTGTTTGAAGCACTGGACGCGATCGTCGCCAAGGTCGAGTCAAGCAAAGTGGGCATCCGATTGTCGCCGTATGGGGTCTACTTTGGCCAGAATGAGTCGGACCCGGTGGGTACGTACAATTACATCCTGTCCAAGCTCAACAGCTACGATCTGGCGTACGTGCACGTGATCGAGCCGCGCTCGTACCACGCAGAGAACCCGCTGACGCCTGCCAAGGGAGCCGCGCACCAAATCCGCGGCGTGTACAACGGCGTGCTCATCACGGCGTCTGGGTATATGCGCGAGACGGCGCTGAATGTGGTGGAGCGCGGCGACGCTGACGCCGTGGCCATCGGCCGCCACTTCATCTCGAACCCCGACCTGGTCGAGCGCTACAAGCGCAACGCGCCGCTCACGAACTGGGACATGTCCACGTTCTACGTCGGTGAAGAGAAAGGCTACATTGACTACCCGTGCCTCGACGAGCAGAAGCAGTTGTAGAAATCTACACCCACGCATAGAGAGAGACGACAGAGACGCTTACAGTATCATCAACATACGTGGTACCTCCTCTGTCTTGTGGCTTCCCTTGGCTTCTTCACGGATCTAATCTCTGTTTTTGTGGTCAACTTGCGTCTTCAACCAGTCGCGCCATACGTGGCGTCATCACACGAGGAGCCTGCTTCAGCAAAGATGGATTGCGTGATCAGAGGATGTTGATGCGCACTACGCATTGCGCAGAGGAGACTCGCATCTCACCTAATACTGGGGCCCTTGCTCAGTTGCTCATTCTCCATTATTCGTTGACCATGGCGACCAGCAACAAGCTCTTTACTCCAGTGACACTGGGCGGCATGAAGGATCCGATCGTGCTTCAGCACCGCGTCGCAATGGCGCCGCTCACGCGTCTGCGCGCGGACGGCGACGGCAAGCAGCCGCCGTCGGCTGTGACGTACTACGCGCAGCGCGCGACCGACGGCGGGCTGCTCACCGCGGAGGCCACCAACATCAGTGCGACCGCCCGCGGCCACTGGCGCTCGCCAAAGATTTTCTCCAAGGACCAAATCGACGTGTGAAAGATCGTGGTGGACGCGGTCCACGCCAAGGGCGGTAAGATCGTCTTGCAGCTCTGGCACACGGGCCGCATGGGCCACAGGCACAACCCGCCCGACGAGATCCTGCCCGTGTCGTCCACGGCTGTGCGGCCGCCAGAGATCGAGACGCGGAAGGTGGTCATGAGAGATGGCCGCGTGCCGATCAGTGCGTACCGCGCGCTCAAGACGGAGGAGATCCCTGCGATCTGCTAGGACTACCAGGACGTTGCAGTCAATGCGCTGGCCGCCGGCTTTGACGACGTGGAGTTCCACGCCGCGAACGAGTATCTGCTGGAACAGTTTATCCACGACGACACGAACGACCGCACGGACAAGTACGGCGCCTCGATCGAGAACCGCGCGCGTTTCTTGTTCGAAGCGCTCGATGTGATCATATCGAGCCGCGTCGCGCTGCGCATCTCGCCGTTCGGCATCTGTCTCGACCAGAAGGACTCGACGCCCGTGGGGACGTACAGCTACATCCTCAACAAGCTCAACGACTACGATATCGCGTACCTGTACCTCATTGAGCCGCGCCCCTACCACCCAGAGAACAACCTGACGCTGGCTCGAGGCGCGACGCAATTGTTCCACAAAGTGTTCCACGGTGTGCTCATGACGGCGTCCGGGTATGACCGCGAGTCGGCTCTGGAGGTCGTGGAGTGCGGAGACGCGGATCTCGTGGCGATCGGTCGGTTCCTCATCTCGAATCCGGACCTGGTCGAGCTCGAGCGCTTCAAGCGCAATGCCCCAATCGCTGACTGGGACTCGGGGACTTTCTACACGGGCAAGGAACAGGGGTACATCGACTATCCGTTGTTATCCGACAGTTCGTAACACACATGCACGACATGCATTGGCCTGTTATGAGTGTTCCAAAGCAGTTTCAAACCTCTTGCACAGAATGTGGGTTTGTTCTGAACGGTTCTTCCATCTTTTTTTTTGTTTTTTTTGTTCCATGAAAAACAACAAAAAACACACACATACTGTACGCAAGTGATAGATAGAAATCTTGAAACGGTGTAGCGCACTGGCAGAACTTCAAAGCCACCTGAAGAACCTGGTCGCATCGGCTGACGAGCTCGGTTTCTCCCGCTGCCCACGCGTCCTCTCGTCGTCTCTTGACGCATCGAAACGCCGCTCCATCATCTGCCCCGTCGACCCGCGCAACGCGTGACTCGATCCGTTCGCTCGCGGCTCCGCAATCTCTGTTCTCCGCCATGGCCTCCACAAGCCACTCGGCCTCGGTCTCCGATCCGCAACGCCGCAGTGGCGCGCGGTTCTCGCGCGCGCTAATCGAGCCACCGCGGGCTGCAGCGTTGCTGGCGCAATCGCCCGTCAATCCGGACGTTTTGCCGCTTCCAGAGCCGTCTGTGGGCTCGTCGCCCATGTGCGTGGCGGGGTCGTCTCGACTGCTGCTGCCTACCCACCAGCGGTCCACGCCGCAGCCCGTGCGCCGCTCGCTGTTTTCGAAACTGTTCCGCTTGAAGCAGGAAAGCGTGAGCGCGGCGGCGTCGCCGGCGTCGTCGCACCAGTCCACGCCCACGCGCCACGACGAGCGGATACAAGAGTTTCAGGCTGAGACCAACATGAGCCACAGTATGCCCGACTTTACCCGCGCCGTGTCCATGCCTGTAGCCGGTAAACGAGCGGTGGGTCGTCAGGTAGAAACGGAACCAGCGATCGTGTCGCCATCGGAAGCGGATATGGTGTCGGGGAAGCTGCTGCTGGACGGCCCGCTGGTCAAGCTCAGTTCGCACCGGTACTGGCACGCCAAGGCGACGTACTTCCACTTGGACGAGCAGATGACGGCCAGTGAAGCGCGCAGCCGCATCACACTCCGGCAGTTCAGGAAGAAACCGCACAAAGACCAGTCGGAAGTGCCGCTCGCGGAGCTTGAGCTCACGGAGTTTGATGTCGTGGTGGACATCAGCGACCGGTACATCAAGCACGGACTCGAGCTGTTCCACCGCGGAGCCATCACCACGCCAGGCGAGCCATCGCAGAAACACGGTCGCACTGACGGGGGAGAGGAGCTGCTGTCGCTGCGGCTGAGCGCCGAGGATGCGAGCTCGCACCGCAAGTGGATGCGCGTGCTGGGCACGGCGATCGCGCGGCTGATCGACCAGTCGAAACGCCACTACCCGATCACGCCAGCCGACGTGGAGTTTGCTCGCGGCGCGCTGAAGGCGTTCGAGCCGCAGGCCGTGACAGCGATCGTCGAGACCTCGATCCCCGTCAAGGGCAGTACAGCAAAAGTTCGACCGATGGTCAGCAGTAGCAGTGGCAGCAGCTGCAATAGCAGTGGGGACGAAAGCAACGTGGCCGCTGCGGCGGAAGAAAACCAACGGGACGATGCGAGAGACTGCGGCGAGCGAGTAGACGAGATGCGCGATCCGGAAGAACCGGAGCTCCATAGCGACATTGATGACGCAAACGGTCAGCGCTCGAGTCTCTCGGCCATCAGCGACGAGTTCTCCGGCGCCTGGGCGAGCCCGCACCACCAGCAGCACCAGCAGCTCGACAACAATGACACTACGGGCTACGCCAGCGACGACAACAACCACGAACGCAGCAGCAACCAGTACGACGAGGAGGAGGAGGACAACAACCAGCTGAGGTACGAGGCGTCTGCATCGCGCGCTGGATATACGACAGCAAGTGTGGTGCACCCGTCGCCGAGCGGAACGGACTCGGTCGCGTCCTCGCTGTCGCCCCCATCGATGGGTGGCTACCAGTTGAGACCGAGTGACGAAAGCGACGAGTCTCTGCTCGCCAACTTGGCCGACGCCATGGCCGCCGCCTCGATGACCAATAACATGGACGATTCCATCAATACGCCGCTAGTCTCGCCACAGCGACAGCAAGGGAAGCCACAGTACACGCGCCACCACCCACTATCAGCAAGCTCTCGACTTGGTGGCCCATTGGCTCGTCCTCAAATGCACTCGTTCAACGCGAACGGCCAGGTGTTTACACTTGATGCTCGGTATCGGCTGATCAAGTCGATTGGCAACGGCGCGTACGGCGCGGTGATCGCCGCAGCGGACGAGATCGCCGAGAGGAGCGTCGCGGTGAAGAAGATCACCAACATTTTTGACGATCTCGTGGACGCCAAGCGCATTCTGCGCGAGGTGAGGCTGCTGCGCCACTTCCACCACAAGAACATCACGGAGCTGCTCGACCTGGCGCCGCCGCTGACCAAGAAGTCGTTTGAAGACATGTACATCGTCACGGAGCTCATGGAGACGGATCTCCACCAGGTGATCTACTCGACGCAGCCCATGTCGGACGACCACGTCAAGTACTTTCTGTACCAGATGCTGTGCGCGCTGTACCACATCCACTCGGCGGGCGTGCTCCACCGCGACATGAAGCCCAGCAACATCCTGCTCAACTCGAACTGCGACCTCAAGGTGTGCGACTTTGGGCTGGCGCGCGGCGGCATGGACCCGGAGGCGGACGCGAAGCGACTAGCGAAACCAGGCGAGCTGACTGAGTATGTGGTCACGCGCTGGTACCGCGCACCGGAGATCATGCTCAACTGCTTGCAGTACACGGCCGCGGTCGACGTGTGGGCCGTCGGATGTATCTTTGCCGAGATGCTGCTGCGCGAGCCGCTGTTCCCTGGGAACGACTATATGCACCAGCTCAAGCTGATCATCGAATTTCTCGGCACGCCCAAGCAGGACGACATTTCGTTCATCAAGAACGCCAAGGCGCTTCGGTTCCTCACGAAATTGAGCATCTTCAAGCCCAAAAAGTGGCGCGAATTGTTTGCGGGCGACGAGTTGAACCCGCTGGCGCTGGATTTGCTGGCGCAAATGCTCATTTTCAACCCGGAAAAGCGCATTTCGGTCGAAAAGGCGCTCCAGCATCCGTATCTGGCGACGTTTCACGACGCCGCCGACATCACGCGCGCCTCGCCGTTCTCGTTTGAGTTTGATCTGCCCGACGACGCGCTCACCAAGGACGCGCTGGTGGATCTGCTGTGTGAAGACGTCGCATGCTTCCATCCTGTACTCATGCAGGCGATGAGCAAGCCTCCGCCGCCACTGGCATCGGTGCCCCTGCCCAAGCTGCGTCGGCCCACGGCAGCCACACACGATGGAGGCAATCGGTACTTTGGCACCATGGCGTCGGCGTCGTGAGCATGAGCCCAAGCCGAGAGATGAAGATTTTGATGTGGCGGGTGGCGTGGGCGTGAAGAGCAGAGCAGAGCAGAAAACGGAGCTTGGATGGTGTTAGAATATGAACAAAACATGTGCAGTACAGTTCCAGAGGGAGATCAGTGGAAGTGCAAAGGTGGCACTTCTGCACCGAGTCGAAGTGGACAAGGCCCCTTGGTCGACTGACTGGCTGGCACGTTGCCGTACTTCGGCGACTACATGTACTCTTAACGTGCAGTGAGACATAACCAGAGGATGTGTTGGCAGTGGTGCTTTCTCGTAGGAGGTGGCATTCGCAAATCCGCCTCGTTGCTGACCAACGAGACATCACAGCCCCGCCCCGTCCCTTTGCTCTTGCTCCAATATGCCAAACTCGTGGTTCTATGCGGTGGCGAGAGGCCACCGAGTGGGCATTTTCCGGACGTGGGCCGAGGCCGCACCCCTCGTGGCGGGGTACTCCGACCCCAAATGCCACAAGTTCAAGACTAAGCAAGAGGCCGAAGCCTTCATTCGCGAGCACAACCTGAATGCCGCTCGTGCGCTCGCGGAGGATCCCGACGCGCTGGACTTTAGCTCGCTCTCGCTGTCGGACACAAAGCGCAGGATCTCGATCCCGTCCAAACACGAGGACGCCATCCTCGCGTTCTGCGCCAGCAGTGTGCTCAATCACCAGGGCGAGGACGAGAGCCGTCTTGCCGGGTTTGCATGTTTGTTCCCGATCCAGGAAGAGACTCGGACGTCGACCGTCGAGGGGCTAGCCACCAACCAGCGCGCCGACTTCTTGGCCGCGATCGAGGCATTACGATTCGCCGACGAGCTCGATCCAAAGCGTGAGAAAGTGCTCTACGTGTACACGAATAATCTGAACTTAGTCAGCACGATGACCAAGTGGATCGAGGACTGGCAGCGGAGCAATTGGCGGAACCGGAAAAACCGGGATCTGCTGATGCAATTGTACGAGCGGACGCGCCACGCGACGCCGTCTAGTCGACCCGTCAAGTGGCGCCACGTGAAAACCGACATCGCGGAACAGAATTGGAAGACGCAGTGGCTGGAGGAGGCTCGCGGCGAAGCCGGGCGCGTGAGTCCATTGGCGGCATCGGCGTAGTTAAGCACGCTGCCAAACTGCTGATTTCCTCCACTATTGAATTTTAAACAAAACATGGCAAAACAGTGAGTAAACTTTCAGTATGATACTGGGTGCTTGAGTCTAACGCTGCCATCACGAGCGTGCATGCATTCCATCCATAGCAAGCCTTCCACCTAGCCTTCCACCTATTTCGACCACACAATAAAATCGGCCAGCTACAGGGCAAAAGACCTGTAAATGTCGACTCCGCTAGAGAACTTTGGCTCGGCCGCGCAAGAGCGTTCCGACCAGCAGAACCCACAAGCGACCACACCACCGCCTGCATCGCGTTCCTCTCTCGTGTGGCGAGCGTGGAGATCACAGGCGGCTCGAAGAAACAGTTTGACATCACCGTCCAGTTGATGGCCGATGAAGAGGATGAAGATGCCAAATGCGCCAGCTCTTCTCAATCACGAGGACTGCAGACGAGATCGCGACGCTGCACGAGTCGTAGTCGACGTCTGCAGCCAGCACCCTGACCTTGTCAAGTACAGTGTTGCGCCGTGTGCGCTATGCAAACCATTTGCGAAACTGACACCGTTGCCTGTCAAAAGAGGGACCGGCTTCTCCACAGCGAGATCTCTATCCAGACGACGTTCGAAACAAGGCATCAGCGGTTTGTCGCTGGCGCGATCGTGCCGCCGTCCAACTCAACGCTGTACTGTGAGGGACTTGGACGCGTGCCAGTGGCTGTCGCGACGTTCCTGCTTCGTGGCGTCGATCAGACAATGCTGTAAAACGTACGGCAATGTCGTGAGAACTTGGTCAATGCAAAAAGTTGGCGCTGGTTTTGCACCCACCACAGGGTGGCGAGGTTTGGTATCGTTACGGTTGGTGCGTCCGCCGTAGGAGTCTTGGTAGAGTCTGACGCCTCGTGTTGATGCCCCCCAAACTTATCCTATAGTTTGGGACGCGTAGATACAGAAGTGTAGGTGGCCGTCACGTTGCTTGACTTGTCAGAATCCAACGAGCCCGCAGTCTCGAAGAAACTGTTCTACGTCGCTTCGTGCAATGATTCCCGACCGCACGTTGCACTGAATCGTGTGGTCCAGTGACACAATGTGGTGGTACCAGTACGACGGAATGTACAGCACGTCGCCTTCTCCGACCATAGCTTCGGTCGCTGGGCAGTCGTAGATCTTCGGTTGCGCCTCTCGATTGACGATCGCCCCCCAGTCGATCGACGTATGGCGCATAGACGGTCCGCTCGTATGCAGCCCCAAACACGAGCACGCGCTGGGTGGCGACAGAATATACCGCTTCCGTCCTCGTGCCATCGCGACCATATTGAGCCCCGCGTCCACATGTCCTTCCGTGATTATACCCGGCATGCCGAACCGACAGCGCATGCCCTTGCTTCGAGCAAACGCTTCGTCACGGATAAAGAAACTTCCGAACTGGTGTGCACTGTGGTCTGGATCCAGGAACGACAGGTCGTGCAGGGCAAACTTGGCTCGTGTACGGATATCGTCGGCCGTGAGCATCAGGTAAAAGTAGTGGCGTCGGCTCGAACTGGCGGTCTTGGCGGCGTCCGTAAAGTCAGCGTAGCGCATCCACAGCTTCTCGTACGGCGGCGTCGCGTCCGGGTGCGCCATGCGTTTGGTGAAAAACATGAAATGCGTGGAATTGGATTTTTGCACCTTGTACGTGTCGCTCGCACCGAGCGCTCGCTCCAGATACTCGAACGTCCACTTGCGCGACGCCTCCGTCAGCTCCGGGATGCCGTACGCGATGAAAGGCACCTCCATGTCGTGGAACACGCGCGCCAGCGCAAACTCATACTGCGAGGAAGTCGGAAAAACATTAATTCAATACTCCGCGCACAGTTTTAATTCACCAAGCATGGCCACGAAACGCACCGGCGACGAGATATTGAAGCGGCAGAGACTGGAGAAGCTCTTGGGCGGCATCTCCACATTGTCGGGCGACCAGTTGCGCATCAGTTCCCCCGTTGGGAACAGTTGCGGATACGCTAGGCAGCCACGGTTCTTATCCAGATCGCACTGGTACCGCAGCGCCGGCAGGTCGCATGCAAAGCGGTTGCTATCTCCATTGGGATAAATCCGGGGCAGCTCGGTCGCTAGCTTGGTGGCCCCGTCTAACAGCGGAGACACCTGTGTGTGGAGAGATGTGGTTGCGTTGTTGGACGGGTGTCGGCCAGCGGTCGACGGAAACGGTGATTGTGGGAACACCAGCAATTGGATCAGCAGCAGACTCACGCAGCCCGCGCAGATCCACACGAACCATCGATTGCGCACAAACTGCGCGCATCTGCGAGCGCCGGAGAGCGCGCGCGGGCCGCCAAAGCTGCTCTTGCTCTTCACGCGTGTGGGCAATTTCATGATCGTTGATGCGCTGGATTGTTTCCCCAAGGAAGGACGCACTACAGGTTGCTGGTATATTATGTTGCTTGAAGGTGGACGCAATGTGGTCCTGTCAATGTCGTTTGAAGGTGGATAGAAGGTGACGATTGGTGCTGCCCAGTCAAACAGCGCGCCAAGAGCTCATTACATAGGCGAGGAGACTACCAAGAGAGCTTTGCAAGAAGACGCAGAGATGTCGCTACGCAATGTTGTCAAGCGGCGCGAGCACAAGGAGCGCGGGCAGCTGCTCGAGCGCAAGAAGATGGGGCTGCTGGAGAAGCACAAGGACTACGTGCTGCGCGCGCGCGACTACAACAAGAAGCAGGCGCGGCTCAAGACCATGCGCAGCAAGGCCGCGTTCCGCAACCCCGACGAGTTTTACTTCAAGATGAACTCGGCGCGCACCGAGGACGGCGTCCACGTGTCGGAAAACAACCACAACAAGCAGCTCCGCGCCGAGACGCTAAAAGTCATGAAGACCCAGGACCTCGCCTACGTGCACATGAAGCGCGCGGTGGACCTGCGCAAGGCCGAGAAGCTCAACCGCGGCCTCCACTTTATCGACGCGCCCAAGAAGAACAAGCACACGGTTTTCGTGGACAGCACGGAGCAGGTGAACAAGTTTGACGTGGCCGAGCATTTCGACACGGTGCCCGAACTCGCGGACCGCGCGTTCAACCGGCTGCGCAAGGACACGCTCGCGACGACGACAATCCAGGCGACCACTGACAAGAAGCAGCTGCGCGCACTGACCAAAGAGCGCGACGCCGTGTACCGTGAGCTGAATGAACGGCTGATACGCGCGGGCAAGCTCCAGAAGATGAGTCAGCGTCTGGATCTGGAGCGCAAGCTGCAGGCCAAGGGCAAGAAGCGCAAGATCAAGGACGCCGAAGGCGGCGCGCCGCCCGTGTACCAGTGGAAGAAGGAACGTCAGAAGTAGACACTCTAGGTGCGACTAGTAGTAGCAGAAAAAAAGCGCTGGTTGTACATACAATTCTTCCGATACACATTCAGTTTTATTTTGCACGTTAAGCGATGGATTTCATCGGCCGACTGACTTGCTTTTAAGCTTTAGACGCGACGACCGCCTTGGCCGCGTTCGCCACGCGGTCGCGACGTAGCGCGTACAGCACGCGCATCGTGTACATGTAGATCTGCTCCTTGGTCATGAGCAGCAGCGCGCTCTTAAGCACCGTGTTGAACAGTTGCGCTGAGCAGCCCTTGAAGTAGCCCGGCAGGCCTTCTCGCAGACCAATGTTGGCCAGCACTTCGACCATTGAGTTGCCCAAGCTCGGGCGCTCGTGGTGGTGGTGGTGGTGGTGGTGGTGGTGGTGGTGCTTGTGCTCGCCAGTCTCGGCAGTCGTCACGCCCTTCTCAATCTGTTTCTTCTGCGCCTGCATCAGCACCTTGGCGCGGATCACGGGGTAGGTCAGAATGGTCGCAATCGCCTTGGCGACCGCCGCGATCACAAACGCTTCCAGCATCGTGAGCTTGGCCAGGCGCTGTGCAACATCGCCACCCGTGCGCAGCGTCTTCCACTCCTGCATGCGCAGCTTGAGCTTGTCAAACACCGTAAAGTTGATCGACGGGTTGCTCACCAGCACGAGCGACGGGATGTATCCTTTCCAGAACGCCAGCAGCCCGCCCTCGGCGTAGATCTCCTGGACAATCTGCATGATGCTCTTGTGTGTCTTGTCCGGTTTCGACTTGTTCTTGCCGTTGTCGTCGCTGTCGCTATCGCTCTCGCTGTCGTCCGACGTGATCTGCGCGCGCGTGTTGATCATCTCGAGGGGCAGCGTCATCGACATGTTGAGCGCACCAGCGAGCGCAGCGACCAGCAGGTTCATGCCCGTCGAAATGGTCGCGCCCGACCGCTTCTCGGCCGCCGACTTGAGGAACGAGTACCAGTAAAAGTACGCAAAGCTCGCAATCAGCGTGTGCGCCATCTTGGAGCTCAGCCCAGCAAATAGACCGTCCACGCCCTCGGCGCGGTAGATCGCCCAGCAAAGCGCAAACATGTTGCCTGGCTTTTTGTGGTGCGAGGCGTGGTGGGGATGGGACTGCGGGTTCGGCTCTTGCGGATCGGACTGCTTCTCCGAGACGGCGACTTGCTGGCGGGTCTTGACCACATCTAATGGATATAGCAGCACCGCCGCGAATAACGAGCCCATAGCGCCAGCCTGTACCAAATGTGAAACGGTTAGAAAATGAGCAGCTCTTTGGACAGTTAGCCGGGGCTGATTAATAGACGCGTACCGAGGCATCGACAAAGGCCTTGAAGGCGGCGTTAGGCGCGGGCTTGATTACGGACACCATGATCGAATTGAGAGTTCTAAAGGTAGGAAGGTAGATGATGGATGTGGCCGCGGGAGCGTCGGCGTGTGGGAGAGCGTCTAAGTGGCGAGAAACGGAAATGATACGCAAACCATCATCAGCACAAGAGGAAGAGATTCCGGAGAGGCAGGATGGGTTCACAGTTAGGTGGACCACACGAGAAAAGATGATGTGTACCACATTAATGAAGGTCGAAACACAGAGTGGAAAATGGCTACATTTTTATATTTAGGTATGGAATCAGAAGTGCTGCGATTTGGAGGAGGCAATGTCTGTGTTTGCCCCAGCTAGTGAGATTGCTTGGACTCCAAGCTGGAGGGACTGAAGACCCGTTCTATACTTGAGCAAATACTAAAGGGAGAGATGGCTACGCAAGTGACGTCAGAGAGGCGCAATCTCCTAATTTACTTTTTTTTTTGGCGGATGTCGCACCAAGATCCGGAGCCAAAATGCAGGGTTGTCACAACCATAGACTGGCTGTGTTGGATCGACCCTACACTGTCTCGTCGCTCATTAGAACTGTTGGTGCTGACTCACTACTCTCAGCAGTGCTGAGAGTAGTGTTGACCATTCTATGTGGAGCCGACGTGCGACGGTACGCTCTTCAGTACTGGACGCATCGTTGAGCGACGGCGCGATCTTTTGTCCTAGGTTCTTGGATGGCCAGCAGCCCAGCCAACGCCTCAGTATGTAAAGCAATTTTTGTCTGAGACGAATTGTCTCATGGAGTGTGAACGCCACTTTCATTCGCAAGACTTTTCTGTTCACGTGGCGCGAGTTCCACGGTGTCAACTTGGGGGAACGTGGCCGCCAGGGCATCGTGAGATATGTTCCACGCAGCTGTGGGTTGGCATCCGGCCCGCCGTGGATATGGAGGAGAGGGATGGTACTAGTAATACCTATTTAATGCATCAGGTCACGAAATCGTCATCTGATGATGCGTCGATGGAAGCATTGCGTGCTGGCGCCGCTGCTCCGATCAAGTCGATTTTTGTGCGTTCTGGTAGTTTTAAGCGATTGCATACGTACCGTACAGTGGAAACTCAATTGAAACTCTTCCAAGGCAGTATAGCCCTGCGACTACTGCCAATCGAGCTGCAAATGCAACTAGAGCCCAGCCACTGCAGCCAGGCTGGCCACCGCCAGCCTCAGCATCGTTTCCAAACGTGGTGCCGCACTGGTGGTGGTCGTTGGCGTCGACGTCGACGTCGACGTGGAGGTTTCCGAGTCGGTGGCGGCTGGGGCCGGTGCAGCGCCGATCGGGCGCTGCTCTGTCGAGGACGGATACAGCACGTCGGTCGAGGTCTTGCCAATATCTGGTGTCAGGTTCCGCGTCTCCGTCCCGTCACCGTTCAGCACCGTGTAGAGCACATCGTTGTAGAACAAGACTTCGTTTCGCGCCTTAATGCAGCGCACGAGGTCTTTCTTCTTGTACTCGCCGATCCAGTAGCCGCTCAGATTCGAGCACGCCGGCGCGTTCTTGACGCCTTCTTCCAAAAGCGAGAGGCAGCTGTCCGAGCAACCGTCAAATTCGTTGGCGTTGTTGCCACAATCGTCAAACTGGGTGTCAAAGCCGTAGCGAGCGTCCCACTCGTCCTCTTGGTCGCGCGTGCACTTGGACAGCCCAGTCGAGAACCGCGGCATGTACTTGCCCGTGGTCTCATCGTGGCCGCGCTGGCATCGGTCGAATTCGTCCTGCGCGCTTTCGCGCAGGACGAACGAATACTACCCGCCCGTGGAACAATCGGCCGCGCTTGCGAGCGTGTTGTTCTTGGCCTCCAGACACTCGTCGTCGCACCTGTCAAAGAGGTTGAACTGCACGCTGCACTTGAGCGGCTCGGTGCTCTCGGCGGTGCGATACGCGCTGGTTTGCGCCTCAGTGCAGTTTGACTCGGCGGCAGCAGTGGGCGTAGTTGTGATGGCCATAGCCATGAGGACAACAGCCGCAAGGCCCGTCGATAGCGAAGAATGCATGCTGGATTGGGGACGTAGAAGGAGGAGGACGAGGAGGGCTGGTGACTTGCAAGGCAGAGGGCGAGATATGCAGTGACAGATCAGTTGAGAGAGTCCACGGCCCCGGTCTTCAACGGTGTACAGTACAGCAGGCTGCAGTGTGCAGAGAGAGGAAAGACAACAGTCTGTCCACAGAGGATTGAAGAATCCAGCTGTGGATGGCTGATATAATATATTAGATGTTTCGAAGAGGTTGCCGCTTCCATTCCCGTTGGAGCCCAGGTTGAACCGTAGACTCTATGGTACCTCTATGGTCCAAGTTCAACTTCCACATCACCTAGACTCTGGGTGATGTGGAGAACTTGCAGTGCATCCAGACAGGTCTCACACTGCGACGCGACCGCGGAATCCCACCAATCCCACCGGAATCGGCCTGGCCCCCCTCAGCTGAAGAAACACTCGAGCTCCGAGCTCGAACGTTCCACATCTGAATTCAGTGCGAAAGAACGGCCCATTTGGTCCACATGATCGACGTCTGCGATTGCGAGGGTCAAGCCTGCGATATCCAACGGATGGCACATACTGTAATATGTGCTGGTAATACACACAGGTGCTATTCGGAAGCTCGACTGTCAAATTTTGGAGAAATAAACTGGGTGTGGCAGTGGGACGTAAGATGACCAGACGACGGGTGTGCCACCACACTCGATTAGATCTAATTCTACACTGTAGTTGTTTGTGGTCTCGTACGTCGCGGCGTGCAGTACTACATGCAACTCAACACGCTCAGGGACGGCGTCCATTGGATGTCGCGTTTGGAGTGGCAGCCCAACGAGTTACGATCTATGCGGCGCTTAAGGAGGACGGGGATTCACGAGGAAGAGAGCGAAATTCACCAAATAGAATGCAACATCAACAGTAAAACGTGGTTCACGTCGGCTCGCCGTCCACATGTACATAAATCGTCCTGTAACCCACCACGCCGACAAAGTCGAGGAGCACCATCCTGTAGACTCGAGGGCGGATTCACTACATCTTGGATAGAGCAGCTTTAAATATTGCCATGAAGCCGAAGAATCTCAGCCAGTGCAGTCTTGATCTCCGGATATGGAATGCGGTTCTGGGTTTTGTAGTGCGTGTCTTTCTGTGGCGCAGCCCATGGCTTCCTCGAACAAATCAAGTGGACATTTTTCGTAGAATTTGTCATATTGTACATACACGTACTGAACGAAGTAGGTCAGTGGGGTGGGCTTGGTGGGACCAAGCCTTATCACTCGACCCACTCAGTCGCTCAATCCGGTCATCCACCACTGCGAGCTCTGCTTGTCAACAACACAAAAGTTGGCGACGGCATTGGGTGCCACATGGCGGCGGCAGATTGGACAGTGGAGGTCTTTCTCCAGCCACGTGGCCGCACACGCACGGTGGAAGCCATGGCTGCAGCCCAACTGCACAGATGCCTGGTCGTAGAGGTCCACCGCGTCCATGCAGATCGAGCACTCGGTCTTCTCCTGGCCGGGGTCGCTCTGCGGAACCGGTTGGCGGCCGTCCAGATACCGATGCACCACGGGCCGCTTGTCCTCCACGTCCGTCACGTTGAGGAACCGATACAAGAGGTCGGGCAGCATGGTCTGCGCGTGGGGGCACTTCATCGCACTGCCCGGCATCGTCACACAGACCATCAAGTACTCAAACACCTGGCGGAGCTTGACCTGGCGGGTCCTGATCGTGCTCTTCGAATTGGGCGTAAAGAGCTGATACTTTGGGAAGATTGCTCGCGTGATCTGGCGGATCGCCCCGCAGGATCCAGCGCACTTGGGCGAGGCGCACGTCGAGTTCGTCTCAATGTGTTCCGGGATCATCTCCAGCTGCGTGAATCGGAACGACACGGCCCAGGAACGCTGCGTGGCTCGACTCGTGACCGTGATATTGTAAGCTAATCGGCCATCGCTCTGCCTGCTGGTCGAGTCGACCGAGACGACGAGAGGCAGCGCGTCGGCACACGAGACGCCGTGGTTGCGCAGCGCACGGAGCTTGACGCTTTGCACTTTGGGTTCCGCCAGCAGATCTTTCGGGCAGTCGGTGTGCCGTGGCGTGCGCGCTGGGGAGGCCGATGACGAGGCGTGAAAAAAGAGGCTCATGTCAATGCGACGGTGGTGGCGAGAAAATGTCGGAATGGCATCCTGGCAAGAAGACGGCTCTCGTGGTTACAAAGCCGGTTTAGAACGTTGCCGAAGTCTCCC
>JAADWZ010000577.1:0-18559 GCA_023336445.1 Pythium dissimile
ACTTGCGCTTTTTGGGCGTCGTGCTCTCTTGGAGCGCCTCGACCGTCGCCCACTCGAACTCGGCCTGCGTCCACGGATCCAGCTCGGCCGCAATGTCGTCCGACATGGCGTCCGAGAGCATGGATTCCTGGGACGCGCCGCGGCCACGCCCCGGTGTGGGCGATTTGGCTCCTCTTTGCGGGCTAGAGTTGCCTGACTGCGACTGGGCGGCCGCGCGTTCTTCAGCCTCGTAGCCGGCGATCACGAGCGGGCTGGTAGCGCCGCACGCCTCGCACGCTTCGGCCGTGAGCTCGTTAGATAGTGTACACGCCGGGCAGCTCCACTGGTCGCTCTCTTCCGACATGGTCGACTTGCGTAGATTGGATAGCGTGCGCGAGACTTTGACAATGGTCGACGTCGGGGCTGGTGCTGCAGTGCTGTTTGTCGAGGTTGGTAGGTCCCCCGACCAGAGCTGCTGGGGCTGATGCTGGGTGAGGATCTCCTGAACCGCCTCGACGATCTGATCGGCGTCTTATTCTTGGACGTGTCGAAAAAATTCTGGATATTTTCGGCACGGCTGCTTCAATAGTAACAGGTCTTATCAACCAGACCAATAGTATGCGCGTGGTCGTAAAGATGTTGGCAACCACATTCACGCTGACGCCTTGATACTGCAGTTTGTTGGCTTGACGTGCTCGCACCGCGATGAGGAACGCGTCCCGGCAGATGGTTGGAATGTGCTTGGATCTTAATTGAGCCTTCGAGCTGTGTACTTGTAGTTGGAAGAGTGGTCAGTGTTCCGCTTCGAGGTCGTAGAGATACTGACCTGTACGTGGTCGAGCTGACGCTGCAAGCGAAATACAGCATGGACAACAAGTGTTCAAGTCCTTGTCAACCAAAGTCGTCGTTTCGTCTGGTCACATATCGCAGCGGTGGCAATGGCGGGACGTAGCTCAGCGCCGCAGGCGTCAGTTGCGGTGGCGGCTACGTTCAGAATGCGCAGTAACTCCGTCGATTCCGTTGTAGGTCGCTCGAGAACGTGTGTGACAAGTCTTTGCCAAACGCCAGTGTCCAAGGCAGATTGAGGTCGCGTCAATGCGAGCAGTATGTCAGGATCCGTGGGGATATTGCCAAAGGTTGAGTTCTCTTTGGCGAGTGAGTGCTGTTCTTGAAAATGGTTGGGTGAACAAGTGAAACTGACGTCACCACTTGAAACAGGAAATCGCTGGAGTTTTTAGCAACATTGCGTCCACTTTCCTTGGAAGTGCTGCTTGTATGAGATATGCGACCCCAGGTTTATCCGACGTGAAGGCGACCACGGGCTCTGACCCTCTCTTTCGTCACGCACTCTTCTCACCATCGTCGCTGATCTTGTGCAAGCGCAACCGATTCTCGAGCTGCTTGATCTTCTTGCGTAGCGACGCGAACGTGACCGCGACTTCGTGCTCGCGCGCGTGGGCGAGCATCACCTGAACACCAAGCGAATTCCGCAAGAAGAAGACACCCATCGCCGCTGCGAGCACGATCGCCCACGCGACAAACGCGCTCGAGACCACCATTTTGTACGCGGCTGAGACGATCCGCACCGACAGCGCTTTTGTCAGAAGTGGCGCGTACCCATTTCGAGCGCCGACAAAAGGCCCACAAGCCAGTGACGACGAACAGATACACTTTGGATACCCTAGTTGGCACTCGTTCTTGGGCGATGATGGAGACAGTGCTGCCTCAATAAAGTACGCACTGCGCGGTCTCGTCAGGTCGAGCGCACACAGCTCCGTCAATGCATTGTACGTGTCTGGAATGCAAAGCTGCTCCGACTCATCTAAGCTGCCACCAACCAAAAGCGAGTCCTGAAGGTCGCACTGCTTCGGAAGGTGCGCATTCGAGAGGAAAAAGTGCGTGAACACCATGAAGATCGACACCGTGCAGAAGTAAAACTTGATGAAGAAGCTCCCCGCGTCTTTAGCACTCCATGGACTCGTTGGTTTCTTCTGGAATGTCTACACATACACAGAGTTGTAAGATCCAGCCTGCAAGATCCAAAAAGGAAACAATTGCCAACGCGCCATCAAGAAGTGCTTGTCAAACTTGAAATTGATGATGTGGAGCAGCAGCGCAAGCAAGGCAGCGCTGGGAGCCAGTGGAATTGCCACGAGAGCGATCGTGCACGAGTATAGAAGAGCGACCATCTTCTGTGGCACTTGGAAGTCCGATTTCTTGAGCAGAGACGCTGGTGGTGGTCCTATTTCAACCGCTTTGTCTACATTCTGGGACGGTAGGCTAGTGGCCAAAGCCTGTGTTCGACTCGTTTGAGGTTGATCCGCGACTGCTGATGTTGGCCGAAAGCTGGCTTCTAGTTGATTTACTGGCGCTCCATTCTGACCAGTGGACCCTTCCTCACCAGCAGCCATTTGACGATCAGTTTCTGCAGTTGGTATGACTTTAACTGCAGCTGCTCTTGGTCGACGACAATCTCTGCACCGTGCCCACAGCATTTGAATCCGAATCACTGTCCACATCACTGCTGGCATGCTCACTGCAGCTACTTTCCCCACGACGAAATCCGTCACAACAAGCGTGAGCAAGCCAGAGGCGACTTGTTCGCCTCGACAGGCGTGCATTTCTGGCTTGAAGGTGAGCATCACGTTCTTTCGAACCGCTGGGCCGTAGAATGAGAAGACTTCGAAGATCGTTTCTTTGCCAGCGAACAAGAACGGGTCGAGAAGAAGAGCGTACGACACGAGCTGGAGCAGTACGTTGAGTACTTTCGCCAGATACAGTCGTGTGACCATAGCCTTGATCGCGAACCCGACATCGTCCCATCTCTCAAGGTTCGTCAAAAGTGAAATGACGACTGGAAGAATTCCGTTGATGACGGTGACCACCGCGGGCACGATGCTGCTGACATACGGCGCCAAAAGGCTCGCTCTGACCGCGATGTACGCTTGGATTTCTGATGACTGCGTCGAGACGACGATGATAAGATACCAGCTTGCCGCCTGGATGACGAGATACAGCAGAAACGCAGCCACCCGACGAGCATACAAGTTGTACCACTCCTTCGATGTGCGCCGCCGCAACGTCTCGGTGAGTAGATCTTCTTGTTGCGCCACTTTGATCTGCTCAACGATCGATTTCTTCAGGTCTCTCGCTTGCTGATTACACCCCAACTCACGACTCAGGTCAGTTTCGTGTAAGCTAGCTTAGCCATACACGATGACGAAAATCGTACCTCGCGTGTTGTGATTGTGAAATCCCAGGCATTCAAAACCACTTTGGCGAACTTTGGCTTCTTGGCTCCTTCACCGACAGCTTCGAACGCCTTCGACTGGCGATCTTCCGCGATCCATTTGCGGATGGTGAACAGTAAAAGAAGCAATTGCATTACGAGCAGCACGAGCTATGAATCCACAGCGAACTGTCAATCGAGCACCGCATTCGGCCCACACTCAGCGAGGGTTAACACCTACCGCGTACATCATGCCTTCAAATGGGTGATATCGTGGGAACAAGAGGAATGTCGGGAAAATGCCCACAAACGTCGTCCAGTCGACGGCACCGTTTTGCTCCTATAATCATCATGGCTGCAACGTGAGTACTCCACAGTGACTCTGCAAGAACAACGGAAAGTATCCCCCACCAGCGCCTTCATCACCAAGACGTGAAGCACGAGTGACACCACGCTGGGGATGGAGATCGCAGCAAAGCTCATGATGATCCAGCGGAAAAACCGGAAATATGACGCCACAGAATACCCAAAGCGCGCTTCGATTTGCCGCACGTCGCTCGCGAATGGATACAAGCGGCTCGCAATGAACCTACGCATCTTCTTCCACAACAATTTGGTCGAGCTGCTCGACCCGGACGCCAGTGTCATCATCGACATGTCGTCCAGTTGGTCCTGCACATCCACCGCACCACGCAGCATCTGCATTCGCAGCTCGCGCTGTCTCTGTGACTCGGCTTCGTTCAGGTTCCGCGACCGCGCGGCGAGCGCTGCCGCTGACGCGCCCATTTTCGCCTGGAACAGCATTGCGCCACTGGCAGTCGAGGCCGCCCCACTGTGATTTCCAGCGCGGTTGAACCGCATCACCAGAGTCTCCTTCTCCTGCTCCCACTCGTCCTGGGCCTCGTCAAACTCCTTCTGCTGTGCCTCCAGCGCCTCACGAAGCCTCCGAGTCGTCTCCTCAGCCTGCGCGCGCGCTGTCTCGAGCGCTGCAAGTTGCCTGTCGCGCAGCTGTAGCTGCTTCTCGTACAACTGCAACTTCTTGGCCACGACCGACCGCTTGGAGTGCGGCTGGTGGCTCACAAACGCTGTCACCTCAGTCTCCTCGTCGTCCTCTTCACCGCGCATTTGCCGGCGCTGGCGCCGTAGTGTCTCTGACGCGCGCGCGACGGTCTCGGCGTCGGCGAATGGGTCCAGCAGCGCGAGCTCGGCGTCCACTTCGCGCTCGATCGTGGCTAGAAGATCTGTAGCCGAGTTTCTGGGAGCAACACACAAGAGAAGACGTGACGAGCAGGTGAGAATCCGACACGTTACTACTTTGTGAGGATAGGCAGACGCACTGCATGCCGCCGAACGTGGCTGTCTCGTCATTTTCATCGTTGAAGATCGGAGACGCTGGACGGGGATACGGATTTCTCGATAAAGACGGCGAACTGGCGCGCACTTTCAGCGCGGTTGGGTTGCTCATTGGTTTAGTAATGTGACACAGTACGATAAAATCGGATAGTGCGCGCGTCGAAACCCAGACGATGTCATGAAGCCGTCATCAAGACCATTTTGTTTCCCTTTTTCAGCGGGCGACTTTCTGTTTGGCTGGTGTTTGGTCCGTAATTTCCGGGCAAATTGAAATTTTGACAATAAATCAGGAAATGTCACTCAAACGAGGATTTCTAACGCCAATCTTGCCATGATCATCAAAATGGCGGCGACGAGCTACGAGTACGTGGACACTCCGGCGCCGAGAGGACAGCGGAACGATCAAAGCTGAGACTAATGTGGACATTTTGCTACCGTTACAGACCACCGACCAGGATGGAGCTGTTTGATTTCGACTGCAACCTCACACACGAGGACCTGCGCGCCGACGTCGAATCGCTCATCGCGAGCGCCGCTACCGTCGGCGTGACCGAGATGCTCGTGCCCGGCGCGACGCTTGACGAGAGTGAGGCCGCGATTCAGCTTTGCGCCCAATTCCCCACCGTACATATCTGTGGTTCTACTATTGCTTGCATGGGAAACTGACGTGGCGGCTTGGTGGAAATGCATCCTATCAGCAGCTATTCCCGACAGCAGGCGTTCATCCATACAACGCCCACGCGCTTCCGACCGAAGGCGAGCTGACGCGTCTTCGCTCGCTGACCACCAACGCCTCTGTCTTCTGTGTCGGCGAGTGTGGGCTGGACTACAGTCCGTCGTTTCCGGACGCTAGATGGCAAAAGGCTTGGTTCTCAGTCCAGCTGGAACTTGCCTGCGAGCTCAAGAAACCATTGTTTCTCCACGAACGACTCGCCCACGCCAACTTCATCGCACTCATCGACGATGTCCAGCGTAAATTCAATGGATATTTGCCACCCGCCGTGGTCCACTGCTTCACGGGCACCCAGGACGAGCTACTCGAGTACGTGCGTCGGGATTTTTTCATCGGCATCACGGGCCACATTTGTAAGAAGGAACGAGGCGCGGACCTGCGCGCAATCATCCGCCACGTGCCCGTGGACAAGCTCGTGATCGAGACCGATGCGCCGTACATGGGCTTCCCGAAATGCCGTTTACTGGAAATGACCGACCGCAAGAAGCAGTACCCCAATGTCCCGACGGCGTTGCCGCAAGTGTGCGAGGCGGTCGCGAGTGCTCTGGGGATCTCCGCCCATGAAGTCGCACGGATCACTCGTGCGAACGCGCGGCGCTTCCTGCGACTGAGCGCGTAATATAAGGAGGAGGAATCCAAAAATTTCCGAGTGCGAATCCTTTTATATATGTTAATGTGGGTTGAAAGGAAGGATGGATGCCCAATTATAAAGCATGCAGTGCTAGACCATGCAAAAAGACTACGCAAAAGTAAGAGACGTGGAGGGGTTCAAACTAGAATACAGGAGGCCCGAGAGCGCTCTGCTCAAAAGTCGAGGTCCTCGAGGCAGTTGTTGAACGAGATAATGCTCGGGTAGTGCTGCGCCGCCGGCTCCGGCTGCAGCAGGTGCTTGGTCTCCGCAATGAGCGACAAGCTGACCTCCGAGCGGCCACTCGAGCTTCCGATAATGTCGTGCGGCAGCTCCTCATCGCTGTCGGTGCTGGCGAAACTGCTGTCAAATAGCGACGTTTGCGACTTTTTGCGCAGGTTCCACTCGCGGAAGTCGGCGTCGCGGTCGCTCAGCTCGGTGACGATGTTGTCGCAGATGGTCGAGATGCTGCGCTCGTCATTTTCTACGCGCAGGTCCCACGGGAACGTATTGTAGAAGTGGAGCGTCTTGTCCATCCACTCGCGCTTGTGCTCGTTGAAGCGCACGCGCTCCGGCTCGCGCTCAAGGCGCTCGATGATGCGCGTCCACAGCAGCTCCGGTTCCACCGTGATGTTGACCGTGTAGAACTGCACCGAGCTGAACTCCTGCACCTCGCGCATCTGCTCGCGAATGACCGGCTCGAGTAGCTGACCGTGACGAGAGTAGAAGACGGCGCTGAAGGGCGAGCGGTCGGCGATGTACACATACTGGCGCGCGCCTTCCTTCTCGCGACGCACGCGGCTAGCGAGCCGTAGCACGCGCTCGAACCATGAGCAGACCCACGAGGTCTCCATGAGCAGTGACTGCGGCGGCAGCGCGTAGGACGGCATGTCCATGAACGCCTCATCCAGCACTCGGTAGCCGCGCGCCTCGAACTCTTCGGTTACGGCAGTCTTCCCGCAGCCTAAACACGAGCGTTAGTCGTGGTCTAAAGCGGATGGTTAGACGCGACTAAACACACCATGGCAGCCTTCGACGCAGATGATCAGGATCTTCGGGTCCGACATGAGGAGAGCCGAGGAGTTGAAGGAGTAGAGAATTGAAGAGGCCGACCGCTTCGAGTTTTAGTATCAATGGAGTTGTGTTTTGTTTGTCGAAGTGCTGGACTGGCCTGCGGGCGGGCTGTCTGACCCACGCGAAAAGCGCGCCAAGAAGTTCCGAGTTTCGATTGGCACAGTGCACGAGTTGATTGGAAACCGTACTTAGAAGAAGAGTCAAAATTCAAAAGTGAGAACTCTTGGAATTTGTATCAAATCTGGATTGGCGGGGCTAGCAGCCACCACAGATACCATAAGGTCTAAGGGTTTTGGAGGGAAAAACCAGACATGCCACTAAGATTGGCGCCATGTTGGCGCCATTAGCTTAGGGAGTTGAGGGTTAACTTAGGATAAAAAACCTCACAGTTGAAAAGTCATTCTCTGCGAGACTAAACTAAATAAGACGAGACCTGCTCCCCCCAGGTTAGAGAGGGGAGGTCACATGAACAAACGAATCTTCCCACTGCAGCACGTGACGAGGCAAGTCATCCACGACATGTTGAATCTGGTCTTGGATTGGCCGTCCACGCGTGCGAAAAGAACCCATCGAGTGCAAGGCCGTGCCCGCGATAATTTGGCTGCCCATTGGGACGAGTAGAGGGTGCAGAATGTATCTGTTGGAGGAGGAAATGCACAAAATCTGGTGAGATTCGCGTCAGGTGGTAAAATATAAATCTTGAAATGAAGGAGTTTCACGTACCCGTGGCACTCACGCTCGCTTCGACTTTCGTGGCCGCTCACCGTGTCTTTGAAGCGATGGAGTTCTTTGCGAACGAAGAAGACCGAATCGCCGAGATCGCGAATGCACTCCAACCACAGCGAAGTGTGTGGAACGCGACCGTGGAGGCGATCTTTCTGGCGGACGATGCGAATCCCGTCAGCGATCACGTACTCGTGCTTTGGCGCACCAAGCTCCGGGAACTTGGCAGATCCTCGCCAGGCCCATAACCGCCGTGCAATTGAATGCATCGGCACACCTTCAAACGCTTTGGCAGCTTTGTAGATGAACGCATCATTTCCCTGGGGAGTTGGGACGTCCCAAACAGCAGCTCGCCATCCAAAAACAGGATGGATGGTGGCGTCGGAAGGAAGCGAGCCATTGAGCCAGGAGAGTTCATGCCGAACAGACACAAGCTCAGCGAAGATCAACTGCGTCTCATGGCTCGAGAGACCTGGCAGAGCGAAGTGCAGCGACCTCGGCCTCGATACCTTCACGGGTACCCCGTCGGCATTCTCAACGCTGTTCGGCTCAGCTGCTTCACACACGCGCAAAGCGAGTCTTTTCATCGTTCGTGACGACAGGATGAAACATTTCTAAGATGGCATATTTCGATCAGAGGATGTTCTCATCGAAATGCATAGAGTTCCGGAACGACGCCAAACACTTACAGTCGGTCGAACAGCTTCTGGGAGCCGCCGCTTGCGTGACACGACCGCTTGGTGGCTCCGCTGCCCCGACGCCATCTTTCCGCATGCGGAAGTGCGCACATCCAACTGGGCTGTGGTCACTTGCACATGCTCCACGCGGCGCACGTCAAAATCCTGCGGCTCAACGTCCATATCCCAGTCCAACCTATAGATATAGGCATCGATAGCCGACCAGATAAGTTCTTCCCAGTTCTGATCCAGATGCACGACAAAACGCAGCCACTCACGTCGCGGACCGCGGCATCTTGGAGGCGACGCGAGCCATCACGCTGTCGCGCTCACACTTGAGCTGCTTCAAGTGCATCGGGTCGGTGAGCGAGGCCTTCTCCACATGGACACCCATATTGCTTGGTTGTCCAATGACTAAAAATCTCGACGGTTCGTGTTTTGGGTCGAAGTAACAGTGGTTGCCGTTGCTTGCCCAAATTGAAAAGTGACGATGAAGCGACAGTGGCCCGACTTCAACACACGGTGCGGCACTACATAGAAAGATCGGCTGGATGACGCAGCCCATCCCCCTGCTGACGCACCATCTGTTAGGGATGGTGGCGTGATACGATTGGGCACTGGGACTTTGAACCTGTGTGATTCTATAATTTGTTTAAACATGACCCATCCAAAACTATGTGCTCCGATGTAGACTCCCTGCTTGTCACTCTAGAAATAACTACCTGTGAATTCACCTGATGAAGATGCAAGACTGTATTCAAACACATTATCATCAGTGGTTGGGTGGAGGAAGAAACCCAGACTCGCGTGTACTTTAGATGACGGACAGCTCACGGCTACTCAAACGCGCAAGGTTTTACTTGGGACATGTACAGAACACTGTCATTTTGGTAGCCTGCTTATTTTCGTTCTCTATTCGCTCGCTTTCTCTGGTTCTACAATCAGCGGTCATCCACCATGAAGCACGCACGGCAGGCAGAACGCAGCTGCAAACGGGGCTCCTCCTCTGCTCGCTCATCTCCATTGCTGGGACAGGGTACAAAACGACGCGCACAACGACGGGACGGAAAACCGCCAATTGGTGTTCAAATGGCTTCGCTTGCATGTTGGCCAGTGAATTTGGCTGTGGGACAGAACTATTTCTGACAATACCACTAAATCAGTAGACTGTGAAACATTTTCAGTTTTTATTCCGCACCAGTGGTGTGGAATAATTCTCCATCCCACAGATCCATAGGTCTAGTGACTGGAGCCCACATGATCCAACTTGGAAGTGAACCGAGGGAAGATTTTTTTATACGTATGTTCCAGGGATCCACTCTCTCTATCAAAGTGGATCTCTGGAACTTCCATTCCAGCCAGCACGAGTGGAATGTACCCATGGAGATCTCTAGAGATTCTCCTGAATAAAGAGTGACTGCAGTTCACCTCCATTCTTTTCTATTCAACCTCCAACCTTTCCTCTCTCTCTCTCTCTCTCTACACACACACACACACACACCTTGTCGCTTTGCTGTCATTTCGCCTTTCGATCGAATTTCGTGAAGAGAAACTGACGGTTCCAGCAATTTTTGCGAGGGGTTTTCGCGTGGAACGATTCGCTTCTGTGCTCCGATCGACTAGTCGCGAATGGTTCGAAACAGTCGAGTCGTCAGCAGTCGAAAAAATGGCTGGAACGCTCGGAGGACCTTGGTCACCATCGCACGGCGTCCTTTCATGCGCTGGTTCCTGGCTAGGGAGTGCTGGTCGCTCTTGCTCTAGTGTCATGGAAAAATGCACATGCAACATGTAGTGTAGTGCAATCAGTACAGTACATGTATGCGATCCGACAGTCAGCGTCACGTTCGTATCCACGCTACCCACAAAGTCACTCGTCAAATCCGCTCCTGTTGGCACTTCACAAAGGTGTAGCCACTTCGTCCGCACAAGTTTTCACTACATGGTATCCAACTACTAGCAAACACCTTGGTTTATGACTTCTTTTGCAATATTGTGGAATGAATTTTGTTACGTGCCACCTTGTTTTCAAACTGTTCTACCTTGATGTTTAGGGTTGCAAGAACGTCCCTCCTGATATCATTGTGGTAACCGCTTGCACCTTGAACCGGTATCTCGAAGTTACACTGTACGATTGTATCCTACTCCAGCTTCACTTCTGTTCCAATCACATTTTATTTTATTTTATCTTTGCCGTTTTTATGACAGCATCATATTACCATTTTCTGTAGCACTTCAGGCCAAACTGATCCCACCTGCTACAACGCCGAGGTCATTAGCTCTCGGCCAGGTGAGCTGGTCGCCGCCGAGATTCTCGTGCGCGACCCCGACGTCAGAGTTCTTGCGCTGGAGGTGGCGACCTGCCTCTCTCTGTCATGGGCAGGAGCACCCCGTTTTGGCTCAGTGGTGCGCAGCTCACGGCTTAAGGCATGCCAACGGAGTACAGTAGTGGCCCACCTACGCGCGATTGCGGTGGACGTTGGCGCGGGTGTGGCCACGACCCATCTGTGGCGTGCTTGTCACGATGGGGAACGACTGCGTCTTGATCTCGCGCGTAAAGATCACCTGGCGGAACGTGTGGGGACTGGTCTGTGGCGATTATGCCAGTACACCACACAGCACGCCCTGGCTGGTTTTGGTCGAGCCCTTTCCGCTCTTGAGGTGCCGCTCGTCCCACCCTCGTGGTGACTGACGAGTCGCAGCCAGTCTTGTTGTTGCAGAGCTGACAGCAGTCTTCGATCTTGGCGGTACGGGTGTTGTCGATACTGAATCCGGCCGTTGCTGCTCTTGAGGTAGCAGCACGCGGCTCCGCCATAGCTGAACCACGTAAAGGCTCCGCATCTGATCTTGGCCTGGTAGATCGAGCAAAAACAAAGCCGCCGGCTTGACCATTGCCCACAATACGCAAAGAATCGTTCGGCGTAGCGGCTGCGTTCGTTGGCGTCCGTGGATACGTGGCACGAGCCGCCAAAGTGGCTGGGCAACGAGGTACATTGCCTGCGGCTTGGTCACGTAGCCTCTGATGAATCAGCAGAGCCTTCTCGTTGACGAGACGTCCTGGAAACCGCTGGCGTGGACCGTGAGCTGGAACTCGGATGCGACCAGCACTGTCGCGGAGGTAGTGAGTGAGCCATTGCAGTCATTCAAGTCCGTCAGATTGCATCAAGTGCAGCCCGTTCGACTGTCTCGTGACGTGAGCGCCTCTGGTTGGTCGTGCAGGAACGAGCCACGCCTGCGCGCGCTTGACATATATTGCCGCGCGCACCTGTCAACAGCTTGGCAGTTGCCACGTGGCTGTTTCCTGGTCCAGCAGGTCGTGACCGGTGAGTGACGCTCGCCGATCTTGATGGCAAACTACGCGTGACCAAAGGTCGCTGTTTTTACTTTTTTTTGATGCGCTCCAGCGCATTGCTGACACCTCCAGCACGCGCGACGCATTGGCAGAAGAGCAACCTCTTCCTCATGCAGGCGGTTGACGGCTGCTCTCCATTGGTACACGCTTGTATCCCGTGTGCTCAGTGCACTTCCCACAAGAACGCAAAGAACATCAGAATACACACCCACTCGGCTCCGCAGGCCGAAGGCCGAGGACTTCGGGTTCACACAAACCTCCTTGGCTACCGAGGGGGTCGAAGGGTGCCAAGCGCTCAATTTTCTACCTTGGTCATACAGAGACGAAGATCATGCACTCTGGTGCTGGTTTGAGGAGAATGTCTGGTTGTACAGGGTCAAATACAGTAAAATACAGTTAACCACGGATATTTGTCTGGTTTCCTCACTAATGGGAACCGAACCACCGAACGCCGCCTCGGTTCGTCTCCACCCACTTGAGCCACCACCGAAATGCGCCTCAAGCACAGCGCGTAGTGGTCGGTTCTGTCGCGGCGCGGGTGGAGCGTCCGGGGCGATAATTGGACCTCCTATCATCTCGACTTTAAGCACTGAGCTCTTTAAATTTTGTATGAGGGCAAGGATCGGTTGCTCCTCATTTGAAAGCACCACTGCATTGAATACGATGATAAACGGGTTGGTTTGGATTTGAACTCGATCAACTTCAACTTCAACTCCAACTCCTTGAGAATTTGGAGTTTAATTCAAATTTCAAAAATCAAATTACAAAAAAAGCCGGTGATTCGAAATGTCGTAGCTGGTGGTGCCTATCCAAGAGCTCCAACGTCTGTCGATTCGATGTAAAATATTGATTTAATCCATCTGGTGGACTCGTGGGCATCAAATTAGTTTCGGGGACCAGCTGACTCAGCCTGTGACCATGAAGTATCCACAATTCCACCTGCTCAAACTCTACATCCAACACCAACACAGCAAGTACAGTACATAGTATCTCGTGTCGAAGAGTGAAATGCACACGCTTCTCCCACTGTGCAAACCCGCATTTTTGTTTTCCACAACGCCCACTTCAGTATTCGTTCATCGCCCAAGACCATGAAGATGGGACAGGACCACGGCGAAGAGCTCTGCTGCGGCTGCGCCGCGCTCGCCTCCGAGGCCGAGTACGACCTGCCGCTCCACGTCGCAGCGATCTTCATCGTGTTCGCCGTCGCGATCCTGGGCACGTTGCTGCCCATCGTCTCGTCGCGAGGGCCGTTCGCCGCGCAGCAAGGCATGGTGCTCGAGTGGCTTATGGCGTTCGGCTTTGGCGTAGTCATCGGCACGGGCATTATCCACATGGTCAGCGAAGGCATCGCGATGCTGAGTAGCCCGTGTCTCGGCAGCGTCGCCGAAGAGTACGAGTGCCTCGGACTCGTCGTGGTGCTCGCCACTGTATTGGCGATGCACGTGATTGAGTGCGAAAGCGCCGTGTTTTTCGCTGGTCCAGGCGGCTCGGGCCACGGCCATGGCCCCGGGCAAGCAGCGCCACACCAACGCTCCATCGCGCGGTCATCGATGGGCCAACAGTCATTCTTTGCGATCACGCCGTACGACACCGAAGTGCACTACATCCAGCCCAAGCCAAGTGTCGCCATGGTCTCGGAATCGCCCTACACTGGCGCCGCCTCCAAGGCGCCAGCCGACAAGGCCAAGCACAAGATCTCTGTTGCGCTGTTCGAGATGGGCGTGCTCTTCCACTCGCTGGTGGTCGGCGTGAACTTGGGCGTCGCGACCGGCACCGGCTTCACGACGCTGTTCGTCGCCATGTGTGTGCACCAATTCTTCGAGGGCGTCGCGCTAGGCGGGAGTACGCTAGGCGCCATGGAGACGCTCAAGCAGGCGATGGTGCTCAACTTGGGCTTTGCGCTGACCACGCCCGCGGGGCTCGTGTTCGGCATCTTGATCCGAGCGTCGTATTCAGAGACCTCGGTCGCGTCTCTCTGGGTGCAGGGCTTGCTCAACTGCGTGGCTGGCGGCATCCTGATCTATACGGGGCTGGTGGAGCTGCTCACGTACCAGATGACGACCAACAACGACTTTCTGAATCGAAGCGGCAGAGAGCGAGCGATGCTGTATCTGGCGCTGTGGCTTGGTGCCGGCCTCATGGCGTTGATAGGCAAATGGGCATAGATTGCTTGCCGGGTTTTTTCATGCATAAATATATTATTACCGTATCAAATATTATGTGATGTCGTGGCAATCTGTATTGCAACACCGACTCCAGTCACGATTCTTCTACTACCCAGGCTACCAATGCTGGGTACTACAAGGCATCCTCCACAACGAGCTACAACAGTCGCGACTTGCTAGTATAGAACTACAGAACTGATGCATTCCTTCTGTACAATGCCGCATCAGCATGTTTTAAGTGCCGCCTGCCACGATCGTGACCTCGATAAAGTGGAATCGAGCCGGTAGCCACAGTCGAAGGAGCTGTGTCTATCCGCAACGAGTTCAGAACTGGCGCTGCTCAGTAGATGGTCGACACCGCTGATGATACAAGAGGCGTTTCTTTCATGGCGTTTCAAAGCATGGGATCCTCGGCTTTTCATCTCGTATATGGATGTTCTATTTAGTAGTGCTTAAGCCCACTTGCCGATCAGTGCCATGAGCCCAGCGCCCAGCCAGAAGCCAGCGTAGAGAATGAAGCGTTCTTTACCGCTGCGTGAGAGGAAGGCGTTGTTGGTCGTCATCTGGTATGTCATGAGTTCGACAAGACCAGTGTAGAGTAGGATGCCGCCCGCGATACAGTCCAGCACACCCTGCACCCACAGCGCCGTGGCCGAGGACGGCGAGTACGTCGTGCGAACAGCAATACCAATCACCATGCCGATGGGCGTCGTGAGCGCAAAGCCCAAGTTCATGGACAACACCTGCTTAATGTTGTCCATGGCGCCGAGCGCCGAGCCGCCAATGGCGATGCCTTCGAAGAACTGGTGGAAGCACATGGCGGCGAGAAGCGTCTTGAACTCCGACCCCGCCGTAACACCAAGATCCACACCGACGATCACCGAGTGGAACACCACACCGAGCTCAAACAGGATCACGGCGAGCTTGCGCTTGGCGTTCTTGTCGGTCGTGCCGACCATCTTGGTCGTGTATGGGTTCTCTTCGTCGTTAGGCGTTTGGAGCACCGACGGTGACGAGGCCGAGGCGACGACGGCGCTGTGGTGAGCATCGTGGCCGTGGCCGCCGTGTGCGTGGCCGTGGAGCAGCGAGCCGCTCTTGTTGGCGAAGAACACGGTGCTCTCGCACTCGATCAGGTGCATCACGATGACCGTCGCGAGCACGACCGCGAGCCCGAGACTGCCGTACTCCTCGACGACGCTGCCCAGGCACGGGTCGCTCAGCTTCTCGATGCCTTCCGACAGCATGTGGATAAAGCCCGTGGCGATCACGACGCCAAAGCCAAAGGCCATGAGCCACTCCATGATGATCCCGCGCGACGACAGGAATGGCACCTTGGCCGAGATCAGAGGCAAGAGTGTGCCGAGCAACGAGACTGTAAACAGAATGAAGATCGCGCCCACGTGGAGCCCCATGCTGTAGTCGGCTTCATCTTCCAGCGCGGCGCAGCCGCAGCATTGCTCTTCGTCGAGACGGCGCGCCATTGGGATTTAGGTGGTTGCAGAGAAATTGATGAATGAAAGTCGAGGAGACTGTGGGAGGAGCTTTGCGATATATTGAGGGTGCCAACAGTTGTTGCCGCCGTCGGAGAACTCTGAGACCTCGACAAGGCGCACTGTTCAGGATCATACACTCTGTACACAGGGAAGAATCCTTTCAGGGTCTAAAAATACGTCAGATCAGGTCACGGGTACGCAATATCAGTGCACACAGAGAGTGTCCAGGAGAGAGAGCCCATGCGCAGGGGGGGAGGGTATCCCCCGGAGCATCATCGATCGCGACCCCGCACCCACCAGAATTCATTATCTAATCCAGCGCGTGCCTTGCCCACTACGAGCGAAGCGAAGTTGGCGGTGTAAACGCTGCGCAAGATAGCGCGGAGCGCAGAGCACCTTTGACAGGATCGAATAAACTGATATAGGATAGGGTTTGTGACTAAGAAAGAAGTCCTGACCAAGAATTGAGCTGAAAGGACCTCACCGTACACAGTAGTACAACACATACCCAGCTGGCTAAGACCAGGACGCCGCCGTCGGATAATGTGGAGAGGTGACTGGTCGCTGAGGCTATTGCTTTCGAGACACCATCCTTCTGTGGTTTTGACTTGGTATTTGTATGGTGCTCGACGTCAGTCGAGTGAATATTCATCAAAATCGTTTGGACATAGAACAGAACGTGGTGAGACAAATATTCGCCGTCGGAGAACAAGCAGCTCACCGGTGCCACTACACTCGAATACATACAGTACTCCACTACTACTGGAGTACTGTATGTATTCGAGCGGAGTGAAGATGCGGAGCGAACCATGTGAGGCTGGCCACCAACGCGTGAGCGGGTCCACAGGCTGTTGACGACACCAACTTCTCAGATGTCACCAGTTACCGCAGTGGATGGCGTCGCAACAACCAAATCGTCCGTGCTCAGTGACCACACAAGACAGTACCTGCAGCGATCCGGATCGAATTTGAGACGAGGCGATCCAGAACTGCGTCCGCCAAATACCACTCGTTCTTCTTACTGTACAGCGAGCGATAGGTTGCTCGCTGAAGGCTGATTGTCTGCCCGCGCCGATGCATTCCCTTCAGTCACACTATTTGATGTGGATACAAACCAGCAGGCCACACGAGGCGAGTGAGCTTTTGAAAACATTGTACCTAGAGTTCGAATTTGGGAGTCTCAGTCCAGCCTGCGAAATTGTCAAAGTTTCCATACTGTGCAGTTGACACTCAAAGCTGAAGAGTGCAGTCCAGCGCGAAGTTGGCTTGTGACGAGACCACAGCATTTGTCCGACGGCGAGTGTGACACAGAGAGATTCGTTTTCCATTCGCCCAACAGTGACTGTGTGATCGATTCAGTATATCGCTGGACGAGATGGACTCCCACTGGGAGTCCCTTTCTGGAATCCAGAGTCTGGATGCAGGGCGGAGCCGCTCCACGAATAAGATCTTTCCTTTGTACTATTCGGGACTTGCTGTGCGCTGGTAGTGCGCCTTGATATGAACGTGTACAGCCGCCGCCTTGGTCGTTTGCGTCGCAGTTCTAAACGACAAGTCGAGCTGTGTTGAAGGACTGTTCGCGTTGGACTTGATCACCACACCAGAGCACACACCAGGGTTCGTCTTGGCCGCGCCCCTCGCACTCTTGAGCCAGCATGTACCGTCCTTGTAGCTGCTCCACGAGTATGCCGTGCACTCGCTCGCGTCGTGGCACAGTTGGCAGCAGTCTTCGGCCTTCGCTGCCGGCGCGTTGCTGATGTCAGCGCCGCCGTAGTCGACGTTGTCTTCGAGGACGCTGCAGGTCGTCGACAGAGTAGAGGTTGACGAGGTTCCCAGTGAATACACAAACGAGCCCGAGTCGCTCTTGAACGAGCAGGTACCTCCGAGGTCCTGTCGCCACGAATACGCCGCACAACCGGCTGTCGCCGCACACAGCGGGCAGCAGCTTTCTGGAGTCTTGACGCCCGTGGCGTTAGCGATCACCGTGTCAGTGTAGTCGACGTTGGCTTGAAGCGCCGGACACGTCGAGAGCACTGGTAGAATCGTCGCGTAGCCGGCGAGAGCGCCGGCTTTCTCGACCACGCGGCCTTTGCCGCTCTTGAGCCAGCACGTGCCGCCACGGAAATCCGTCCACGTGAAGGCACCGCATCCTGGCAGATTCGAACAATACGAGCAGCAGCTGCCAGCGCTCGTGTGGCGAACACTGGCGATGTCGTTGCCAAAGTAGTCTACCTCGGTCTCGTGGGTGTACGAGCGGCACCTGGTTTTGGTGATGGCAGTGGGTGGTGGCTCCACGCCGGACTCGTTGGGCCGGCGACTCGCCACCTGAAGCACGTTCAATCCACACACTACACTCACAATGGACACTAGCGCGCGTCGGCCGACCATGCTACCAGTGTGGGTCCACGAAATGCGGTCAACTCACGAAGGCGAGAAACGCGAGCTGGTCGCGAGAGCTGCAACAGGGGTTGCGGTTTGTTAGCAGGCGAAGCTCAAAGCAGCGGGAAGACGCAAGGTGTCGAATTGCACGTTTCGTTGCGACCTTTCGATGTCATTGTGGCCTTTACAGTATGGAATATTCCAAACCGGACGGATAGTTTATGAATCGGTTTATGCCACGGTACAACGTAGGTCAGTATGAGAGCTGAAGCCCGACCCAAACGAGCAGCAGAAAAAGGAAGACGGGTATCTGTCAGGAAGATAGACATGACATGTTCTCTGGATTTCACATCTTGCCGCAATGTTACAACGAATTGATACAACACAGCAAGCGCAATGTAAAAAATATTTCCGTGCATGTAGCACTTTGATGTTGGCCATCATTTTTGCGCTGCAACAGCACTTTGACATCGGTCGTCACTCTGCTCTTGAACCAATATACGCATCCCTGCTACCGCTGGACCACGAGAAGACAGCTTAATGGCCTCAATCGCCGCTGATCCGTCTTGATCGCTTTCGGATCAGCTGGACGCGATCACGCCCGAGCGGGCAGCGGCATTTGAGACCGTCGCGCCGCGGCCGCTCTTGAGCCAACAGGTGCCGCCGTTGTAATCATTCCACGAGAACGCCTTGCATCCGCTCGTGGCTTCGCAGATCGAGCAGCAGTCTTCGGCCACAGTGGCCGAGGCGCTGCCAACGTCGTTGTCCATGTAG
>JAADWZ010000578.1:0-18558 GCA_023336445.1 Pythium dissimile
CCCCCCCCCCCCAATTCGTCCATCAAAAAGATGGCTTCACAGCTAATACTCACTTTCCTCATTGGCCAAAATCTCCAACAAATCTCTTATGACAAGTAATTCCCAGTACACCCTTCATCGGGACGTGTGTGCTGATGAGGCCATCGCGCAGCCTCAAGGTGGGCCGCCATTCGCAGCCTGGGTACTGAACAATAACCACTTCCCCAAATCGCTCCAGCGAAGTCAAACGCCCCTATCGACCCCGTCATGAAGATCGTTCCAGGAAGCGACGGCACTCCGCTGAACGTGCTCGAGTTCGAGGAGTATGCCAAAGAGTACCTGCCCAAGAACGCGTTCGACTACTACGCGTCGGGCGCCGACGACATGGTCACGCTCCGCGAGAACCGCGAGGCCTTCAAGCGGCTCGTGCTGCTTCCGCGTGTGCTGCGCGACGTGTCCAACATGAACATCAAGACCACGGTGCTGGGCCAGGAGATCGCCACGCCCGTGTGCATCTCGCCCACGGCCATGCAGCGCATGGCCCACCCGGACGGCGAGCTGGCCAGCGCGGGCGCCGCGGCCAAGACGGGCAACTGCTTCATCCTCAGCTCGATCTCGACCACCAGCATCGAGGACGTGGCCACGGCGAATGGCGACGGCCTGCGCTGGTTCCAGCTCTACGTGTTTAAGGACCGCAGTACGTGGACGATTGCAGCAAAACCTCACGAGTGAGTGTACGCGAGTTCTAGCAGAAGCTGGACTGACAGTGTGATTTCTATTGCTGCCTTGTTTATATAGAGATCACCCACGACCTGGTGCTGCGTGCAGAGAAGGCCGGCTACAAGGCCATCGCCTTGACGGTCGACACGCCGCTGTTGGGCCACCGTGAGCCGGACGTGCGCAACAAATTCCACCTGCCCAACCACTTGAAGATGGCCAACTTTCTCAACGTGGGCGGCGCACACGCGAACGGCGTGCGCAGTCTCGAGGACTCAGGCCTCGCGCAGTACGTGGGCAGCCTCTTCGACGTCTCGCTCAACTGGGAGGACGTCAAGTGGCTCAAGAGCATCACCAAGCTCCCGATTGTCGTCAAGGGCGTGCTCACGGGCGCGGACGCCAAAATCGCCGTGGATTTGGGCTGCGAGGCCATCATGGTCTCCAACCATGGCGCGCGTCAGCTCGACGGTGTCTCCGCTACGATCGATGCTCTGCCGGAAATCGTAGCGGCGGTTAACGGCCGCGCGGAGGTCTACCTCGACGGCGGCGTGCGTCGTGGCACCGACGTCTTCAAGGTGCGTACGCGTTGCATCTCTTGCCGTATATCTACTCATCTCATTCACGGGTCCCGCGGTCGCTTGGTGTATGCAGGCTCTTGCTCTTGGAGCCCGCGCTGTGTTCATCGGCCGTCCAGTCCTGTGGGGGCTGGCCCACAGCGTACGTTCAAAAAACCCAGTTTTTTTTAACTTAAATGCATTGCTGATACAGTAAGCTCATCACTGTATCCATTGGTACCATATAGGGTGAAGACGGCGTGATCAGCGTGCTCCGTATTCTCAACGAAGAGCTCAAGCACGCCATGCTCTTCTCCGGCACCAAGAACCTCTCGGACATTACGTGCGATTTCCTGTTTCTCTTCTGTTGTTTGGGCGGAACCAGCGGGGCACTGACTCCATCATTTCTGGTTTTTTGTGATCAACAGCTCGCAGTACGTGCGTCGCGGTCTCCCGCCTCTTCCATCCAGCTTGTAGGCGTTGCTTGGTTTGGTGAAGTTGGCTCTCACGAAGCTGAGCTGCAGGCTGCAAGTGATGTGCTGTTTTTGTCCTATCGGGTGTCAATATACCTTATATTGTCCAGTCAGATCTCAACCTGATCCTCTATTTTTCGATCCGATCCTTGACTCTCGAAGTTCAATCGGATCGCCCTACCGAGTGCGGAAACATGGCGCTCGAAGGCACGACGCTCAAGGGCTGGAAGCTCGGCAAGAAGCTCGGCTCTGGCGCCTGTAGTGATGTGTACGCAGGTACAAAACCTACCACTCCGCCCACCCTCCCTCTCGCTCCGCTCGCTCTCCTGTCGCTCTAATCTAGTGGTCTTTCGTTGGTCCTCGTAGTGGAGTCGGTATCGCCGCTAAACGACAAAAACTGCGCCGCGTTCGTGATGAAGCTGTCACCGCTCGTGGTCGTCGACGCCGCCAAGGTCAAGAATAAAAAGCGAAAGAAATCGGCGGCCGAGCGCAACGCCGACGCGCTCTACGCCGAGCACTTGATGTACCAGTCGCACCTGCGCGAGCACCCAGGACTGCCGCACATCCCTCAGGGGGCCTACGGCGAAGACCAGGTACGTGGGCAATGTTCAAGGACAAACTCTCAATTCAGTCAGGTGTTGAAATGCTTGCTGGCCTTGTTAGGGATATCGGTTCCTCGTGATGGAGCGCCTGGGGCGGACGCTGGAAGCGGTGCTGCAAGAGAACGGACCAATTCCGTCCGCGACGGCGGCTCAGCTTGGACTGAGTCTGGTATGAACAAGAGTGTGGTTTCTGCGAGTAGCAGGTCAGGTGGTTCTCACTAGTTGTTTCGGGTGACCAGCTCGAGACGTTGCAGTATATTCACTCGAAGAACATTGTCTACGTCGACGTCAAGCCCGAGAACTTTATGCTCGCGCGCGACGAGGAGAATCGAGTTTATTTCGTGGATTTTGGCATCGCAGACCGATACATCATGGCCACCGGCAAGCATAAGGAGCACAAGGTCGGCACTGTGGTTGGAACACCGACCTTCCTCAGCCTCAACTGCCACGCTGGAGGCAGTGAGTACCCTGCTAACTGTTGTTAATTTTGCGTCACGATTGGTGCTTGTTCCCTAACCACGTGGACATTTGTGATATGGCAGCGGCGAGCCGTCGAGACGACGTAGAAGCGCTTCTGCACGTGTTGATTTATCTGATTCGTGGCGACTTGCCCTGGCAGCACGCCAAGAGCGACGAGGAAGGAGCGAAAATCAAAAACGATACGTCGATCCAGATGCTCTGCAAAAGTGTACCGACAGAGTGGACTGCGATGCTCACCAAAGCACGCGAACACGATTTTGAAGACAAGCCCGAGTACGAATTCTTCATCAAGAGCTTTGTCAAGCTTGGTGCGAAGGCAAACTCAACGGATCCATTCGATTGGGGGTCAGAGGTGAGGTAGTCATACTGCATTTGATCGATTCCAAATCACTCAGTTTTTGGACCGCTACCTTGGTTTCAGAGGTCAAAGGTCCAATCGGCGGCAGGTGCTAGACCTGCGCGGAAAAAGTCCAAGAGCGGAGACGCCACTCCATCTCCTGTAGTGGCAAAAGCCCCAGCACCTCCTGCGGGGCCCGTTGTCGAGGCGAACAAACCCACTTCGAAAGCCAAGAAGACTCCTGTCACGAAGAAGGCTGCCGAGTCGAAGCCTTCTCCTCGAGCCAAAGAATCTCGTTCTTTACCGAAGAAAACCACGGCGTCCAAACTAAACACGAAGAAGAAAGCCGCCCCCGTTGAAGAGAGCAGGGAAGAGAAGCAAGCCAGTGGTGGCGAAAGCGCGGACAGCGACGACGTTGAGTTTGTCAAGACAGGCGGAAAGGATCCTCGGCGTCGCCGCAAGGCTGCTGCCCAAGCTGTTGCAGCCGCTGCGGCGGCGGAGGCAGCTGCGAAACAGGCCGCAGGCACGCGCCGATATGATCTGCGTAGCAGCTCAACGCGCTGATGCAGATAATTTCACTTGACATTAACTCGCTCTGCAGGCGATACCTCAAAGCCACTCGGAATGCTCGTTGAAAAGAAATAATTGCTCACCGAGTCAAATTTTGTTAGTGACCACATTCCTATTCGTGGTCAGCCTCACGCACGAGGGTCTCGATCAAGCTCGCTGCGGGGAGAGCGCGCGCAAGTGGCGCCGATTGCCCGGCCCATTGGACAGCAAAATCAGTAGAGCCTTTAGCTCTCGCTGAGCGATCGAGAGCCTTAGCCCCATCGTACGGAATGGGATATGCCGGCATCTGCGACTCAATCGCATGGCCGCCCAGGTCGGTGAACATGCGATTCACCATGCCACGCGCTGGACGCCCTGATATCGCCGCAGACACTCGGGTATTCAGCGCTCGATCGCTCTGGAGTGCATCACGGTATGCCTGGTCAGCTGACGATTCTGGGCACAGGATGAACGCTGAGCCGAGCTGCACGCCAGAGGCGCCCAATGCAAGTGCTGCTTTGATTCCACGGCCGTCCATGATCCCTCCAGCCGCGATGATCGGCAATGTTGTTGTTATGTTTCTCGCCAACAGCTGGATCAGCGCCAGCGTCGCGATCTGTTGGTCCTGAGACGGGTCAAACACCCCACGGTGGCCGCCGGCTTCGTATCCTTGCGCGACGAGCGCGTCGACGCCGATCTCACTCGCGAGCGCGGCTTCGCTGGGCGACGTCACACACGCGAGCGTGACGATGCCGGCGCCACGCAGCGCGTCCACTTTGTCTTTCGTGGGTAGTCCAAAGTGGAAGCTCACGACCGCCGGCGTCTCCTCTAGCAGCATGTCCGTCATGTTGTCGGCGTGGTCAACGAACGAGCGAAACGGCATCGAGAGCTGCGCCGGCGGCTGCGCGCCAAACTCGGCGAACAGCGGCTCCATGTGGTGGCGCCACACGCGGTCTCTTTGCGCATCGACGACAGTCAGCTCATGGCAGAAGAAGTTGACGTTGAAGGGCTTGTCAGTGAGTCCGCGCACCGCCTGAATCTGCTCGCGCGCGGCCGCGACACCGCTGCCCCCAAGGCCGATCGAGCCCAGCGCCCCGGCGTTGGACACGGCCGCCGCGAGCTGCGGCGTGGAGACGCCGACCATCGGCGCCTGGATGATCGGGAAGCGAACGTGCAGCGTGTGCGCGAGCGCCGCCGCCGGGGCGCGCGCATACCAGTGGGTCGTGGCCATCGCGGAGAAGATCTGGATATATTGACCGTCGAAATATTGACCGTCGAGGCTGGCGCAAAACGCGATTTATTGGATGACTCATGTTGAAGGATTTCTAGTTCTTGACGAAAAAACACCTTAAAACCTAGTGGTTGTGATGATTACGTCAAAATATTCTACAGCAGAGTTTACATGATTCGTGAAATACGTATTTTTGACAGGAACATGAATTCCAAATTCCAAAATTTTGAGATTATGATTTTAACTCAGAGCTCCAACATCTGATACTCATCTGAAAATCTGAGTCTTCGTTAAGTTTCCTTTTTGTCCTCTAGTTGGCGCCAAAAAACTCAAGATGGACGACAACTTGGAACCCGCGCCCGGCGCTGATGGCCGCCTCGCTACGGACACCGCAGCGCTGACCGCGTACGACGCGCTGCGTCTCTTCAGCGACACCGAATGCGTGGAAACACAGATGACGATGCTGCGCCAGTTGGAGGCCGCCGACGTGCCCGAGAACCAGCTTGAGGGCTTGCACGAGCTGCAGCGGCGCCACTTTGACCAGCTTTGTACGTTAACTCACCACGCCACTGTCAACATTACCAATGATTCAACTGTAGTTGGGGGCTTGTGTGTTTAGTGCGCCTGCGTCGCGATGGGCGTCGGAACGACGTGGAGCGCATTTCCGAGCGGCGCAGCCAGGTCCGAGCGCGCGGCCGCGAGAAATGGCGAGCGACCGACGCACACGACGGCATCTCGATTGTCTCGGTGCAAGAGCGATTCCCTGGTCTGTACCAGCAGGTATGCGATCTACGAGTCTAGTGTGGACAGGAACCGGCCTGCACTCAGTGGATTTCTGGGTGGTGCACTCTTTAGCAGGCAGCCATCAAGACTCCTGCTCGTGGTCAGACGGCAACTCGACCCCCAGCTCAGCATGCCCAGCGTGAAGCTCGCTTGGATCCACCATCTGTGCAAGAATCCGCACAAAGAGCTATGCAAAACACCATACTCGCTGGAGGCAATGCCCGCGGTCGTGTGGGTATGGCTCCGCCTGCTGATCCACAGCCGCTCCGTCGACCAGCAGCACCACAACCCGAGGCACCGCCGCTCTCGGCGCCTCAGCGCACATTGAGTGAACTGCTCAAGAGGAAATCGAGCGAGCGCACGAACGAAGATGGTGATGAAACTAACCCGTATTCGCATCGAATGCCACCAAGGAATATTCGGCCTGAGTCGGCCGGACAGAATCCGTTCCAGACGGCAGGCGACAAGCTGCAGGTGGGAAAATATTGTTGTGCTCCGAACTGAAGAGGATGGTCAGTGACTTACAGTGGATGGTTGCAGAGGGATCGCGTATCAGGACAAAATGCCACGGATAGCTACAACGACGACGGTGTTGACAGGTTCAAGCGCAATGGTCGTGGGTTCGCACGCCAAGCTCCTCGCTCGGGATCGTACCATCCTGCGAATCCTCACCTGCTCTTTGGTGCTGATTCTGCTGGTGGCGTTGGCGATGGCGACGATCTTGACGTCAATGGCGCCATTCGGAAGAAGTTCGTTTCGCCGATTGTCCGACCTGGGGAGGAAAGAGGCTCTGGTAAACCTCATGGACACCAGGCCAAGTATGATTCTTGAGGCTATTGTTTGTGTCGGAAGGTTTACGACTGACGCTGAACTTTGGTGGATAGACCAAACGGAGCGGCTGTAGCTGAAGACGATGAAGATATTGATCCTCGCCTTCGAAGCTGTGACCCTGAGCTGATTGCCAAGATTGAAATGGAGATTGTCGACAATGGGGATCCAATAACATTCGACGATATCGGTTGGGAGCTGCAGACCATTCTGGGGCTTCGTTCACTTTCTGAGCGATAGTATTATGTGATGATAGCCGGATTGCAATTCGCAAAGAAGTGCGTGAACGAGTTGGTCATCTGGCCGATGGCGCGTCCCGACATTTTCACGGGCCTTCGAGCCCTTCCCAAAGGTTTGCATGGGAATTCCTCGCCGGAAAATCGAGCCCAACTCACCTGGTGGTGTGTGTTTCGAAAATAGGTCTTCTACTCTTCGGCCCACCGGGAACGGGAAAGACATTGATCGGCAAGGCAATCGCAAGCCAATCTGGTGCAACGTTCTTCAGCATTTCGGCGAGTTCACTGACAAGCAAATGGGTACGGAAAACCCTGAGGTCCTCTTCATTTAGATTGATGACTACTGAATCTTGCAATACTAAAGATTGGCGAAGGAGAAAAACTCGTCCGCACTCTCTTCGCGGTTGCAGCTGTCAAACAGGTAAGAGATGTCGGACCGAACAGATCGAGGTCGGTCGTTAAATCATGATCCGATGAATAGCCATCGGTCATTTTCATCGACGAAATCGACTCGCTACTCACTCAACGAAGGTACTTGCCGGAACATTCCGAATATGAGCTAGCATGGACTAACAAAGTGATTAGCTCGGAAGAAAATGAAGCCAGTCGCCGAATGAAGACCGAGTTTTTGGTGCAATTGGACGGCGCAGGCACGAAGGCCAAGGATGTCATTCTCGTCGTCGGTATGATAATCTCTCTTGTTGGCGACGGAGGTCGGTTTATTCCAGCAAGAGAATAACGCGGACACATTGTAGGAGCAACGAATCGCCCACAAGAGCTAGATGAAGCCGCCCGTCGTCGATTCGTCAAACGCCTCTACATACCGCTCCCCGCGTATGAAGCGCGCATGGATCTAATCAACCGGCTACTCAAAGGCAACAGCCATGATTTGGTGGAGCAGGACCTGAAGTTTATTGCGGACAACACGACTGGGTATTCTGGTGCCGATGTTCGCGCTTTATGCACTGAGGCGGCTATGGGGCCAATTCGTAGCTGTGCGGACATCCAGACAATGGATGCGAGCTCAGTTCGTCCAATTAACCTGGAGGATTTCAATGAGGCGCTGCGAGGAGTGGGTTTGCTGTCGTTGATGCAAATGCCATTTGCAAGGTGACTCACTCAGTTTGTGCGATCGTATAGGTCCGATCAAGTGTCGCGGCCAAGGACCTCGACTTCTACAAAGCGTGGAATGAAGAATTTGGTAGCTTTGCATTTGTTGGGCACGAAGGGTAATTCTAACACAACTTCAATCAGCGATTGGGAAGATAGACGATAGTATCGATTGACACTTCGTTAGCGAGAACTGATATGGCAGTCAAGTACTGCAGTTGCACGCGTAGCGGTGCTCGAGTTTTTTCGGACTGGAGAATTTACTGGGAAGACTGACATAAAGCGGTATAAATAATGGCGATGGGGACTGGAAAACGCTGTCGACGATCTTCACAAATCAGGATCGTCTTGCGGCATGTTGAGGCGGCGGCGCTTAAGAAGCGGGAATGCATCATCCGACCCCGGGCGCGTCGAGGCCTTCAGAAGCGTCAACGCCAGTGACGGGCACCGTTCGAGCTCTTCACGAAAGTTCTCATCGTCCACGACATCGGACATGTGCTCCGTGAAGAAGCTCAGGCAGAAATCCTTCAGGTACGTGGCGTTATACTTTCTGGCCGCACAGAGGAATTGGCCAACGTTGGTGGTACTCAACACGTCACGCGCAGCGATCTCGCACAGCTGCTTGAGCGACTGCAGAAGATACTGATCCGCGAGCGTCATCAAGTCGATCAATTGCTACAAGCATCACAGGTCGTCTAGACACACACACACACAACATCTGCGTTGTGCAAAGCGACCAAAGCACCTACCGGAGCTGACAACTTGATCAAGTCGGTGACAGAGTTGGTGTAGATGAACTCCAACATCTTGGCGACCATGTCGGCGGAATGATCTGGAATGGCCACGACACCATCCTCGCTCTCACGCATCGCGCCGGGGCGGAACATGGCGTAGAAAATTTCGCAGCGCGCCGTGAGAATCACCCGGTGGGCTCGCAAGACCTGCTTAGCGGTGCCGACGTGGAAGACCACGTCCGTGTTGTCGCCGCGCTGCACGAACAAACCACGATTGGGTTAGAATAAAAAAGACGCCAGGATCTTGTCTCGGTATTAAGCATACCTCCAGGAGCTGGCGCATGTCGACGAAGTACGAATCGTGCGTGATCACCGGCACCGTCACGAGCGACGGCACGACGCGGCGGCGCACCAGAATGATATCGTTCTATCCATGCGCACAAGTCGTGTCGTGGGTGAGTGAGTATGCTCACTCCACAAACAGCATTTTAATCCCGCACCTTCTGGAGATGCACCGACTCGGGCGAGTCCTCCGGATCCAACCGACTCTACACAAACGCAATATGCCAGTCAGATTTGCCTTATCGCACCTGAACCTGTGCACTACCTGCTGCTGCCGCAGCCACCAACCGTGAAGAAAAAGTCGAGCGACTCGCGGGGGAGGCCGTGGTGCTTGCTGTAGTGGCGGAACAGCGACGAGAAGCGCTGCGTCTTCTGCATCAGGCACGAGTACATGTTGTTCGCAGCCACGCGTACGATCGAACGCTCGGTGCCTGAGAGGACCAGGTCCTCGGCGGCCTGCGCGCAGAGCAAAGAAGGTGGGTTGGTCGGGTCACAAGCGCCGTCCTTTTTTTCCCGATCTTTCCAGCGGATTGCGCGCGCACCTTGACCGTGAACTCGACGTTCTCTGGGCGCACGCTGCGGTTCGGGGCAGCGCTCATGTTCGTTCTCTCTCTCTCTCGGTGGATCGTAGTGCGCGGTGGCGGTGGGGGACGCGTGGGGAAAGGCAAATGGGGCAGGGTCGGAGATAACGCCTGCGATTGCGAGGACGGCTTTTTCGATTGCTCGCTCACTCGCGGAAGTTGGTGTCGTCCGAAAGTTGGTATATTTTCCTGATATTTCGAGATAACTTGCCACACTTATTTTCTAAAGTACTGGGAAGCGTGGTTTTTGATAAGTTGAGGCGAGAACAAGAGTAGAAAGTTCAGCAAGATATGTTAATTACATTTGTAGACACTAAAGTTAGATATTTTGCTCATTCATTCGCCACGATCTGCGAGCTGCAGAAACAACAGTTCTTTACTGAAGTACCCATAAAAAATGGGAGGTTTTATCAGGTGGCCTGGCTGTGTGTGGGAATCAATGATTCCATGATTCACTGTACAGTACAATAAATCATGTTTCAGTTTCTGTTCTCTGGTCCACTGGATTCTGATTCTCCCGACGACTCATTCTGGATCCGGTTCTTTGGCGCTTGGGATATCTGGTGGTCAACCTTGCTGCCAAAGCCAGCAAATGTAACCACGTCCTCACCAAGTTGGCATCTATCCTTTCAAGTTTCAAAGGGCTGCGGTTAAAGTGTGCAAGGCAGGCCCCTGTCGGCGACTCGCAGGCCGCGAACACAGTCGCCTACTTGCAACCCACTCTTCTTCCACTCAGTGGAATCCACTGCATGATGGGGCGATCATTCACTTTAGGCAGGCGTAGAGATTCACGCTTGCTCCACCAATCAAGTAGTTGTCGTCTTTGTGCAGCAGATCCTTCGTTTACACAACGGCTTTTCCACTGTGCAGGACAGTAATCCTGTTCTGCAAGCACCAGAACTTCTGGTGCTTGACACTGTGAATTTGACAGTGAGGACTCCTGTCGTCGACGACGAGCTTCACCTGGGTGTTCAAACAACAAATCGAGTGCTCATCTGCCCAGCGCACGGAATCCCTCGTGTCTGCTCGATTTGCCAGGAATTCGTGAACACCGTCGGCCAACACTTTCCGCCCATACAGCAAGAATGTTATGGCAACGAATAATGGATACAGTACACACCCATGCAGATGTTACTGCACTGCAAACGAATTTGTGAAAATGGTTCAACAAAATCGTGCTTCCAGCCAGCACGCGTGAAATCTACTTGAAGTAAAGAATGGGTAGATCAATTTTCCACCAAAACATCGCCAGCCAGCTTTTTTGAGAGGTGGCTCGGAAGTTGGATAGTCATCGGTGTAAAATAGAGCCGTGCTGGTGTTTGGATCTCGCATCTGCAGCAACGCAGACCAAAATCACAAACGCGATGCTGCTCAGGTTCTGACCAAGGACTGGTGTGACATAAGGAGTCCTGCAAGGACAGAAACTCCACAATCCAGATGCTGTGGAGTGATCGCCGCACGTTTGAGAGCAGGTGATGACGCAGAGGTGGATGCAACCAATGTTGGCGGCCACCAACCCATAAGGACTGCATGCAGCCTGCTGATCAAGCACACTGTTGACAAGTAAGCCTTGAATTAATTCTGAGGAGTTGGCGTTGAACTATGTTGTCATCCAGAACTGATTGTTCGGGATCTGCGCCTAATCACGTTGGCCACCCTCGCAAGTGAGCTGCGTGAACTATGCGAGCTCTAGCTAGGTCATGCATAAAAGAATCAATCTGAAGAATACAGTACTGTGCGAGTTTATTTGATTTGCCAGGACAGGATGTGACGAATATGAATCTCTGTTCTGAACATGGCGAGAGTGATTGTGGCTGCATCACTTTCACGCTGTGACCAACAGCAGCTGCCGTCTACAAACTCCAGTGCCGCCATCCGTCAACCACGCGAAAGGTTGTCAGTGCAAAACGCGTTTGTGCATCGAGAACTTTAATGATATTTCCTCTAAACCAAAACTCTTTACAGCACTATAACAGCACGGATCCTAAGCAAAAGTTCCTCACCTCGCTGAGGAAATTTGGTGATGCAAGCCAAACTGTGCAGTCGTGTGAAAAAGAAGAATGTCACAACTTTTAGTGTGATGGCTGCTTCAGCGACCAGAGAGGTTGCTGCTGATTCGGTGTTGTGTGCACAACTTCGAATGTGACTGATTTGCGCAAACAGCTTTTGGTTCTGGTCACGCGACTGGTAGGCAACTGATGTTCTACGTATCAATTCGTAGAGGTCTTCTTCATCTACATCGTCAGTACGTGGACAGATCCCCAATCCCTGCACGCAAAGAGTCACAGGCTCCACATCCCACTCTCTCACCACACAGAATCTGCAGTTTTGGCTGTTGCTTGAGGAATTCCATAAAGATATCGAGTTAGATGGAAGGGACTGGCAGCCCAATGCAAACGCGACCAACTTGAGTTGAGAATCTCGACAAACTCACAGTCAAAAGCGGGAGTGAGTGCCATGCGGCGCAAGCAAAGAAGAAAAAAAAGAAGGAACGACAAAGCTGAATTTCGTGGCTGACTTCAATTTGGCGTTTCTTGTTCTCTCGCCAGAGTGTGTGTGCGTGTTGGAGTTTGGCATGTTGGCCCCGATGAAACCAGCTGGCATGTCCAGTTTCGTTGACAGCAACAGGGCTCATGGTCGAAACACAGGGCGTCCCCCATTTTGCTTGTCGACGTCGGTAACCAACGTGCGGGCTTTTCCCAGGTCTCATCTCCGTCCACGGACCGCGCCCACACATCTTTCGGCCCGTCTGTGTGTGGGGGCTGCTTTCGTAACTTTTGATCACCCAACTAGACTCCTCGTTCCTTTCACACTGTCAGTTGCGACCAGCACTCTGGATTTTTTGCTCTCACGCGCAAACGCACTTTTTCAGACTCCTCGACACAGACAACACAACCAGAACAACAACAGAACGCGTTTGTTTTTTCCTGTTCCTTGGCTGCTGCACACCTGAGAACAAAAAAAGCAGCCTCGTCGACATTTCGTCTCCGCTCCCGTCGCACCCAGAACAGTTCTTTCACCACCGTCCGTCATGCGCACTAAAGAGTCTCTCGACTGGCAGAGCCAGGAGCTCCAAGAGCGCACGTGGATCTACATGCTCCACAACCAGGCGCCGCCGCCCACTCTCCATGCGCCGCTGCCGCCCGCGCCCGACGCCCACGCATCCTCCGGAGGCTTCATCCCACTCGCACCATTGGCCAGCTACGCGCCGTCGCCGCTAGTGGCCGCCCGCGCCGCCGCTGCCTCGCTTGCTCTTCATGTGAACGCTGGTGTGGCCCACACCACGAACCTCCCCAGCGGCGCTGCGACGTGGGGGTCCCAGTTCCAGTCCCGGTCCCAGTCCCAGCTCGCCGCCGCCTCGGCATTCAGCGGAATGGTCAAGCTGGAGCAGCCGTCGACCGGTTGCACCGCCACGCTCAACAAGAAGACTCCGCTGCCGCCCGTGGGCTCGGCGTCAACGTTGCCGTCGTTCGTGTTCCGGTCCATCATCTCCAAGTCGGCGGTGCCAGAGGCGCCCACACCCTCGGCCCACGTCCAGCGGGCGCCAGGCTCCGCCCAGAGCGGCAGCTTCATGGCCGTGGCGACCAAGCGCCCGCGCCACGAGCAAGACACCAACGTGGAGCGTCGCGTGAGCGAAGCCGACGAGGAGTACGACTACGAGTCGGGAGAGGAAGGCGCGCTCCGCGCCAACGGAGGCAAGCGGGCGTGCCTCCCGAAGAAGTGTGACTTTCCGCTGTGCAAGAACAGTTCGCGCAGCCGCGGCTTTTGCTACAGCCACGGCGGCGGCCGTCGCTGCCGCGTGGACGGCTGCGCCAACGGGGCGGTCAGCCGAGATCTGTGCAAGCGCCACGGCGGCGGTCGACGCTGCCGCATCAACGGCTGCAAGAGCAGCTCTGAGAGTGGCGGCCTGTGCTACAGCCACGGCGGTGGCCGCCGATGCAACCTGTCGTGGTGCAACGCACGTGCTAAGAAAGGGGGCTACTGCGCCGCCCACGTCGACAACCGCAACGCTCTTCCGCCAGTGGACCTGGTCCAGAACGAGCGGGGAGAGACCGAGCAGAACGCCGGGGGCGAAGCCACGCTCAAGATCGCTACCGCCAAGCCTGCCGCCTCGGACGCCGTCAGCCCGCAGGTCGTGGAGACTTTGCTGCTGCTCTCGAAGTCGCCGTCTCAGTCGGAAGGCGAGGACAACAGCGACGCCTCGACGACCCCGTCGGGCGTGGATCTCCTGTCGCCGCGGCTATCGAACCCGTACGCCATCTCGTCCATCCTGAACTGAGCTCCGCACGAGTGATTCCGAACGAGCCGACGAGCTCCACCACCACCCAAGTTTTGGTGTATCTATCATTTCCCTTCCACCCACCTGTGGACATGTCCAATCCCAGCCGACCCATTCCTGGATTTAGTGTGTGTTGGTTGTCTATGTTTAGCGAAGTCAGTACCGTAGGAAACACTGGGTCCGCGTGAATATGGAAATTGCGTTCAAGTCGCTACTATATTAATCGCTCTCGGATGAGCTTGGTGGCTTGCCGAACTCTCGGATTTCCGTGGGCTTGTTTGTGGATACTATCCACTGGATACTACAGCACTGCCGGAGTTTGTCTGTCCATCCTGCGCTTTATATCTATCCAACGCCTGGCGGAAAAGTTCCTGATCGATCTGACATGAGTAGGGTCTCACCTTCCAAAGAAAACGTTTGACCAAACGGACTCAGGGTCAATTTCGTATCCAAGAGACCAAGAGACTCTTTAATGCGAAATCAAAACGTTTACTGTGCTTTGCATGTCGAGACTTTTTGTATCCCCGGCAGAATTTTGCTGAGAACAGAAACTAGCAACTTGAGCCATTTGTTAAAAAAAAAAGGCTCAAGTTGCTGATTTGGTCGCAGAAATGAACTAGTAAACTCAATCTTCGCCGTTTGGATCGCGCTACCCTTGAATGGATTGTCACACCTCTCCGCCTTGATGTATTCGAATGGTTTGAATAGAGAATGTTGTTTTCACAGAATTATCAAGCTGACAAGACACGAGCTCAGCGAGAATGGCGAGGACCATAGAACAGATTTTCATGATTCTTTCTTTAAAAAACAGGAATTAGCTCGGGAACCGTTGTCACCATATCTACCAAACCAGATAGATGACCACAGACTCGGACGGATTGATATGACGGACGAAAAGACGTGACAGCCTGGTGGAAACCGAAAATGAGGTCTTTACCAGTATAGAGCGGTTTAGTCCAATCAAATTTAGGAATGATTCTACGGGCCTCCACCACTGTCTATCGCGCTTCATTTCCCCGCTATCAGCCCTGCACGACGCACGCCACCACAAGTCTCTCAGCCCCCAGAATGGAGGAAGATCTGCTTCTTCGCCGCTTCGTGCGTTGGGGGCTGCGGGACGAAATCGAGTCCGACAGCGATGACTCATCTGAAGCAGGCAGCGATTGCGGCGGCGATGACGTCTTGGCTTCACTCGGCCGAGAAAATGACGACGTAGCTGTTGAACGACAAGTAAGGAAGCGGCGTGTGCGCCACGCGCGGCGCCGCCAATATACCACTGTTTTTAAGCTGATGATTGTGCAGAAGGCGAGACTAGGAATTCGCTCCGTGCGCCTGGCACAGATGCATAACATTCGTTGTCATAGTAGCATCTCTGCGCGGAAAAAAATCGAGGGGAAGCTCATCGACGCGTGCAAGACGAAGCAAAGAAAGCAGTGTTTCTATTTACGCCAAGGGTGTTGTCCTATGTTCGAGCACGAAGATGAATTGGTCCAGTGGATTAACGACATGAGACGCGAGGACTATCCACTGAAGCCCGCACACGTCGTTCAACTTTTCGAGGAAGACTAGAGCACCTGGACTATGCACTACCTCCAGAAGAGGAAAGAAGACAGCCTGCACCGACTCGTGCGGCGCCTCGTGGCCCGCTGTGGATTATCCTTCCGCCAGCCAACCCCCACCATACTCTCGATTGAAGATCTGTTCAAGGAAAACGTCGTTAGTGGTGTGAATCGATCATATCCCGACAACGCGGACGAGTGTATTATAGCAACCACCCCGGCCTCATCATTGCTGCTCGCGGCGAGACCAGCAAAGTCAAGTGTAAATACAGTCTTACAGGGCGACGGTGTTGCTCACTATAGCAGCCGATGGGACGAAGCTCAAGCCGCCATCATCTGCAAGGTGAAGCCCGGTGGATCTGTCGAAGAGTCATTCGACGACTACCCTGAGGGGGCGGTGTACGCTGTACAGTCCAACGCGTGGATGGAGCGACAGTGTGGCACGACGTGTTTTGTGACAAAGCGTGTTCGGATTTCTACCGTTCCGCTCTAGCAAAATGCAGTACGTCTATTTACCCGCCGGATCTCTAGCGAAGGGGTTTTCGACTTTCCTCACACTGTGTACCCTTTTGACTTGACTCTTTAGAAGCCAGAGTAGTTAAGAGCCACAACAGATCGAGTACTGATCACTAAACGCAGTCAGAATTCAGGAATAGGGGGGGTGAGTATATTCCAGTTCACAAGCCCTGCTTGAATAACTACCAAAATACTCGCAAGGGAGACGCACCTCCTGAAAACACTCTCAATATGAAATGCCCAAGCTATGGAGCACTGCATTGACCGATAGTCAATGTTTGCCGTTTAAAGTCGTCCAGCATGAAAATAAATAGCAGGAGATTCATGCCCTCCGTGGCTACAGGATGGTGAAGTAGACGTGGAGGCGTGTCAAAGTAATTCGGGTTGAGTTGATGTAGACCAGTCGCCAAGCACACTCGAGAGAGACTGGACTCACCAACGTATCTAAAGATATCTCACAAATTTCGCCGAGCGTTTTTCGGTAAGACCACGTATACCGAAGGCGAGAGCAACTTGTGTGGCTTCTTCACCATCAAGACCGCCTTCGTGATGCCTAGCTGTTGGCTCACCGGCACTAAGGTTAGTGCTTTCATTGAGAGAGCGACACCGCCCGTGGTCGCGCGTGCAGGGATGGGATGGCGTGGAACCAGCTGGTGGGCTTTATCAAATCCTAGAACAAGCGCCTCGGTGAAGCCCCACTTCACCCCTGAGTTCGTAAAATCCAAGACAATCTACGCAAGCAACATGGAGAGAACGACAGGGAGTGGACATGCTAACTGCAGAACCTGGCGTGCCCTTGGTTGGGTTTTGCCGTGCATGGATTGGCCACTCTGTCGTGACCCCTAGTCACCGGTATATAAACCACCAAACCCTCCGTGTGCTTCTCTCCTATGTGTAGAGTCTTTACTCGCCTTGGCTACATTCATTGAGATCCCTGACAACGCCCAGCACACCTTTCTCCACTCGCCGGTTATGCTCTTAAGCTGTTGTTCATTGTCACACTAAACTGTCCCACCTCGTCGCTAATGGTGGTTCGTTCGTCCAGTTGGCCTTACTTTTCACAATGCACTTCAAGCATACACAACAGAAGTAAAGAATAGCCAGAAGTTTTGAGAAACTGACGTACCTCATGCAGTAGGCTGATCGCGGGTAGTAAGTGAGAAACATCTTCCCCGCTTGCGAGGTTCATCTTTCATGTAAAACCGGGTTCTTTCGGATTGCGAGTGCGACGGAAGCATGCCCTCGTCGAATGAGAGCAGTGGTCCTCGTTTGTAGCCTGTGGCAAAAGTTTCTTCCAACGATATGTGGCGGATTTCCAGGAGCGATCCGTCTTCGCTCTCGTGTCATTGTTGTCTAAGACAAGGATGTGCTGCATTTATTGATCAAACCTGCGGAGACTCAAAGAACCCGCCAACGGAATTCTTTCAAGACCAACTAGGAGACTTTACATTACCTCTGCCATCATATAGCAGAGATATGTCCGCATACCGTATTCATTCACTAAATACGATTTGAAACGATAAATATTGTACCGTCGAAGTGTATTGAAAGTGCATACACTGGACAAAAAAGGGTACCTTGACTAGGCTGTATATCTCCCAACGGCCGACTGTGGTTTGAGGCGCAGAAGCTTTATCGCATTTCAGCACCACGCACTTCTCCAAGAGCTAGTCCTCCGTGAGAAAGTGAGTCTGTATGTCGTTAACGCTCATTTGACATGTCGAACGAAACTCAAAGAGGTGGGGCTGGAGATGAGACGCCACCACCACCACCAGACCGGGGCGGAGCTTCTGCACGAGCAAGAGCACCTAGCTGCTCGTCCTGTGCGAGACCCATAGCAGCAACTTGCTGCTCGTGAAGTCACGTCATCATCACTTGCGCGGGGAGGACATGCGCATGTTGGAATAGAGGTAGACACCGCATCAGTGCACTCATATGCAGGCCGAGATGCACACACTTCGAAATCATACAAAAACTTGAAAACTGCAAGTCATTGCAGAAATCATCTGCATTATCATACATGGCCACTTGTCTAAAAAGAATCTTTTCAAATTACACACTGTTCACAACAACCTAAAGAAACCTCATTGAGCCCAGTGGAGACGAGGAACAGTCACCACGAAGGCGGCTTGCCCTGAGAGGGCTCCACCAACGAACGACGCCAACTAGGGACACCTTTAGAATCTGGTACATCTAGATCTTCTTACGCGGCATCCGTTCATCGTTATTGAAGAATGCCAACATGCCGCTGAGTGTAGTCTGGTTGACAAGCACACTTGAAAAACACAGAACATTCCCAGCTGTTGTTTCAAGGTATGTTGATCGTTAGACAACCCCAAATCTTTTAGGGAATATTGCGAAAGGTGACTCAAATCGTGAATCCTTGCAAAGGTGATACAGATTGTTTTAAACAGATTAAGAAATCGGGCCTGGTACAGCTCCGTTCCACCTTCGGGTGAGTCAGTTGATCAGACCCGATAAGCGTTGGGGGGATTACGTGTCACTCTCCAGCGCTGTCCAATGGTCGTTCAAATTAGTCGGATGGAATCAATCCCTGGGTACGCACGTTCTCGGTTAGCATGTCGTAACACCATCAGCAATCGTTAAAATGAACATCTTTTTCGTCCTACGGTCTTTTGCTACTCTTTTGCTACCCTTTTTGTCACCC
>JAADWZ010000579.1:0-18524 GCA_023336445.1 Pythium dissimile
CACCGTCCATCTTGCCCTTGGTGGCGGACGACACGTACGAGACGCGCTCGACGAGGTCTTCAGCGGCTGGGGGGACGACCATGGTTCGTTGGTTCTCTTGGGAGGAGCTGAGCTTGCGCGCTGGGCCGCAGAATGGAGAATAAGCAGAATGGGAACGGAGGCTCCGAGACCTCACAGGCTTCCGATCGGTATTCGACAGGAGGGAACCCTCACTGGCGCCCAGTGAGGGTTCCCTCCAGTACATGTAATACCTAGTATCACTGGGTACTGTACTGGCAATGACTGGGAGCTGATCTGGTGAGGCTCAGAAGATCAGCCATCTAAATGAGAGAGGGAGCTTCTTTTTGTCGTCCCTTTCTCGTCTTGCTCGTTGGCTGTTGTGGGTAATTGAGATGGGCGAGACAGCAGTAGCCGACATAGGGAGGGCGGATCTGGGTGCTCGAGTGTAGGTTTGAGCACAGACTTTGACAAGCTGTCAAGCACAACCCACTCTGCCTCTATTGCACAGATCAGAGAACTAGACGTTTGTATGAGTGGAAAGTCGAATCGAAGTGGTAAATTATTGGTACTGTACACTTCAAGGGAAGAGGGATAGTCGCCAAGACAAACTGTGAATAGTTCTGAAGAAACTAAGAAAAATATGCCACACGGTTTATCACCCGGCTTTTCCAATCGAAGCCCTCTGTGTGAAACGAAGTCAAGGCGAGTAATTACACCTGGTCTTCAACAAAAAAAGACAATAATTCTGACAAGGGTGTCGGGTTGTTTTGGGATACTTTCCGAGTTTTCCCATGCCAATCTAACAGTGAGGCACCACAGGCTGTACACATGGTCACTCACCCGACGGAGGTTCATGAACATAGAAGAATTTGGGATGGCGGTCCATAGAGGACAAAGATCTAAAAAAACAGACCTATTTCAACCCATTATGCCAGTGGGAAAACTAGGAGAGGTGACACTTGTTTCACAGTTTAACCTATCATGTTGCTCAAAAACTATTCTTAATATGTGATTTAAAATTAAGAGGCAAACCGATGCCACCAAAAAATTATCGTTCCGAAGCAATCACTGCGGCGATTGTCGCCAGCAGCGCAAGAGCGTTCGAGAGATAATGCCCTGCGCTTCGTTGCGTGGCTATGAGCTTTCTCACGAGTGTGGGGTCGCGATCGATTATAAGTTCAGGGAATACCCACCCTATGGCCCGTTTTCTCGGGGATTTTGTTTTGTTTTTGTTTAATCCGTTAATCTTTGTTTATGGCAACTTTGTGAATGTTCAATCTACAAAGTGCACGCAGTACACGGTACTGTCTATACTGTACGTGCTCAGTTCGGGTTCGATTCAGAGTGCCAGACTGGCTGCCAAGAGCCACTGACACCCAGTAAACGAAAATGATAGGAATTTCTGCGGGTTCTATTGAATGAGTGATGAAATCAAAAGCCACACTGGACTGGCTGTCCGTGGCTCGTGGCATTTGATTTCATCGCTCCTTCAATAGAACGCGCAGAAATTCCTATCAGTTTTTTCTTGAATCACTGTACATTTCACTGACGGTCACAATGTGCAAATCACAAACAAGTCAGGGGGTGATACAAAACGTGTACTTCAAAGATCTATCCAAACTCGGCCGAATCTCTCTGACATTGAGATCAGGCAACATTGCCGAAACAAATGCAGGAGAGACTCTGCATGTTTCGGCAATGTTGGGCTCTTTGAGCTGTTCACATATCTTTTTAAGGCTTTTGGCCTGGGGTCCAAGCGAAACGACAGAAATCGAACTCGTCGCAAAACCCGAATTGAAACCCCACGAATCCAAAATGTTTGGCAGTTTGTACATATTACTGCTGCTGGTGACCTCCCAGAACGCACTCCCAACAACCTGGAGTGCTTCTGCCTTATTGATTCTTTGGAATCCACGTTCATTCTCAGAGCCAAACGGTACTGTAGTCAGGTTGGCTTGGCCGTGCTTCGTGTCCACCGAGTATTGGGGAAAGAGATGCCAACTGGTGTTTCTGAGTCCTTTTGGAGACGCAGAAATGTCGATTGGCACTTGATTGGCAATCTCTCGATTCCATCTGGGCATGTCAGTCTGGAATTCGGGATGGCGTTGAATTTTGGACTCGGTCGAGAACGATCCTGGATTACTGTCTGTGTGTAAACGAGACTCTCCGGTTCATGAGATGTGACTCGGAGCCCGTCACACAGTCGGCAATTCGCGAGGTTCTCTGGCGCACACCACAAATACAGAAACGCGTGGTGCACAGTATTGTACAATGTATGCCGACTGGATGCTAGAGCAATATACCTTCCCAAACCGTTTCTTTTTGTGTCTCACCACGAATTGACTTGACCATCGCAGTGGCTTTTCGCGCCTTTATCAATACAGTACAATACAGTACGTAATACAATCCGATCACCAGTATCTGGACTCTTCGCTACACAGATGAGTCCACGTTTGGTAATTGGACTATAGACAAAATCTTCCGGCTTATTGACAATGTATTCTCCCGAGAGCCAGAAAGCCCTACGGACACGCAAGCTCTTCATTTACGCGGTCGACTTGGCTGGCCTCGTCGATGAGCTCCCCACAGACAATTCTTCGTTGGGTGCAAAAGTTCACGGAGATTGCACACCACATTCGATTGATCGTGGAAAGCAGCGACAAGGGGGCCGCACAGCGCACGCTTCGGAAGCGTGATCTTCTCCAGGGCCTTGATCGCTAGAAGCGGAGTCGCGTCGCATACTCGCGTTTCCTTTAAATTGAGTACGCGCAGCTCATGCAGCACAGTGAGCGACGAAATGTCCTCTACGTCGGTCTTCTCCAGATTGAGTTCGTGGAGGAACGGCATATTTACAATTCGATGTAGTGACGACGCGATCGATCCACGAAGCTGGAGCTTGACCAAGCGAAGCATCCGCTGTTTAGGTATCACGTCGGGCGTCGCCGCGTCCATGACGCTGAGCGACTGCAAGCCTGCAAACAATTTGAGCTCATCAGCATTAAAGCACGCACACTGGCGAAGTTCTACTGAGCAAAGCCGCGGAAATCGGGAGTGGAGCTCATGCAGGTCCACGCTGCCGCTGATGCTCAATGAGCGCAGATCTGCGGCCTCGCCCTTGGCCAACATGAGCGAGTCTCCGCTCCACACATAGACAACCAATTCTCTGAGCGCGTCTAGCCGAGTGAGAAATCGTAAGTAGTGGTTCGACACGTCGAGGATTTGGACGAGACGTAGTTCAATGGCTCGCCCGTACTGGTGGTGGCCAATGTCCAGCTCCATTGAGTCTGGGTCTCCGCCGTGACAATATAGACTTCGCAGGCGGGGCAACGCTGCCAGTGGGGACAAGTCCACACACTGTTCCGCCGTGAGCGACACTTCTTCGAGCTGCAGCAGCTCGGCGAGAGGAGAGAGGTCGCTCTCGCGCAGCGTTGACAAACGAAGAATGCGGAGATTCCGCAGTGAGGTGGCCGTGTCGAGTCGATCAAACAGCACGGTTTTCTGGACGTCGAGCTCCTCTAGCACGGGCATCAATTTCCACCAGCGGCTCCACGATCTCGGTCGATTTCCTCGAACAAGACGAAAGAATGGAGGCCCTAGGCACGTAAATCTGACGAGCTGAGGAACGACTGCGTCGAGTTCTTCCTCGACGTCGTCGCTGAGTCGCAGGTCCCGCACCGACAAGTCTGTCAGCGCGGGAAGATTCGATAGCGCTGCAAGACTCCATCTCGTATCCCCGTCAATGACCAGACTTTCGAGGTTGGCGAGTGCAAACAACGGCTTGAACGATTGCACGCAGGTTCGGCTGAGGTTGATGTGCTCGAGCTGGTGCAGCTTGGCCAAAGGAGCGAGGTCGTGCACGGCAGTCGACGACAGATCCAGCCTCCGCAGCACGGTCAGCTTGACCAGAGCAGCCAAATCCACAACATCGCTCAGCATCGCCAGGCTGAGATCTTGCAATGCAGGGCACGCGGTAGCGATGGTGTCTAGGTTGATGGATTTAGCGGTCCAGTTGTATGGGAGCTGATACCGCGCCGGTTCGACTGTGAGCTTCTCGACCGCCGCGAGCCATGGCGTTGCTCGCGCAGCTGGTGAGTCGATGCAGTTGGTATGAGCGACTGATAGGCAGCGTATAGCGCTGTAGTGGGCGTCGGCGCTCTCTAGAAAAACGGCACACGCGGCTGCATCTGGAGGCATCCGGAGCTGCGTGTTGCGCAGCCATTTCCAGCGCAATCTCGACGCGACCGCTGCGCGGCAGCTGTGCGTCGTGTTTAGAAGATCTTCCCATGCGAGAAACGCCGTCAGCGCGTCGTCCGCGCTCTCCAGGAGCCGCAGGAAGCCGTCGTCTTCGCTCCTCTGGTTTATAATGCGCATTCTCGCAATTGTTTTGGTGGGAACTGAATGTCACCCAAATCAATGTCGCTAGCATGGGGAAGTCACTATATCGGGGAGACGAATATTCATTAACAGAGGCAACACTTCTCTTGTAGAATAGTTGAGGACTTGCAGGGGAGCTGTATTTGGTTGGAGAGCTCCTCGAAAAATCGCACCACGTCAGGGAAGCCACTGGAAGCGCATCATGGCTTCTCCTCCTTCGGCGGGCACGTTCCTCGCCCTGTTGCGCACACAGGAGGACGCCACCAGTCAGATCGCTACGTACTTGGCGCTCGCGGATGTCTTCCACGCGATCCAAAGCTGCCGCACGGCCAAGATCTCGGCACTGCGCCACCATGTGCACCGCACTACGCGCCTCCAGCTGCCGCCCGACGAGACGCGCGCTACCGCGCTGATCACCGGACTGGATGACACGGCGCGTACAAGCATCCGCCATTTAGACGCAGCCGACATGCGCTCGATGGCGCTGCTTGAGGGACAATTGTCCGGTCTCCGCGAGCTGCGACTGACCCACTACAAGTTCTTGCTGCGGAACGAGCCGTTCCTGGAGCTGACGACACTGCGCGCGTTCCCACAGCTCGTCTCGCTCAACTTCTCGCATGTGGCCGGACTTGATGATATCGACGGTATTGAGGCGCTGGCTTCGTCACTGCAGCATCTGGATCTGTCGCACACGGCCGTGGGCGACGTCACGCCGCTGTATACGTGCAAGCAGCTGCTCGAGCTTAATTTGGATAGCACGCTCGTGGACAGCATCGCGCCGCTCACGATGATGGAGAAGCTACACGCGCTCAACCTCAGCTACACTCGCAATTTGAACGACCTCAAGCCGCTCAAGGCGCTCCCGCGGCTCAAGAAACTCGTGCTGAACCGCAAGTCCATGGTGCGGCTCGACACGCTCATGTCGCTCGCTGAGTATTTGCACTACTTGGAGATCGCTGACACCAACGTCCAGTCCATTCGCATCGCTGACCGTCACGCGTTCGTCAGCGCACTGACCAACATCGAGCACCTCGACCTCTCGTGGTCGCGCTTCCTGATCCGACTGGACGCCGTGCGGGGCCTAAAGAAACTTCGCGTGCTCAACCTGTCGGGCGAAAAATACACGGATCTCACTCCGCTGGGCGACGCTACGGCACTCGAGGAACTCTTCATCAAGCAAGACATTGACGTCGACCTCACCGTCCTCGCCACTCTGAGGAATCTTCGCAAGTTGTACATTTACGGCTTCCGCCCGCACACGAGTTCGGTTCAGTTCCTCGGCGAGCTGCCGCAGCTCGAGATTTTGGACGTGTCCTCTCTGTTCCGACTGGGCTTGCCCGCGCTGCCCCAGCTCAAATCGTTTGGCGTCACCGTGCTGTCGTACTCGGACTACTTCAAATATCCGCAAGCGCCGCAGCTCGCGTACCTCCGCGTGTCGTCGCGCGTGGACGTGAACCAGTTTCTCGCTCGATTTGCGACTCTCCGGAACTTGTATCTCGAAGACATTGACGGCATCGGGTTGCATTCGCTGGCACAGTTCACGCAGCTCGAGTCGCTCGAAATCGGCCGCAAAGGCTCGCAGTCCGCGCCGGTCCCCGAAGACCATTCGTTCCTGCGGCCCCTCAAGCAGCTGCAGACACTACGCGTCCACTGGACGACACTGTCAGATCTGTTTGTGCTCACAGCTATGAAGCAACTCAAAGAACTCTCGCTTGATGGAACGGCGGTCCGTGACGTGTGGCATCTCACTGCACTGGTTGGGCTCGAGGTGCTCAGCGTGCTCGACACCAAAGTGCGCAACGTCGCCGACCTCACTGCTCTGCCCAAGCTTCGCAAGATCGCGCTGCCGAAAAATGCGAGCTGCTCGCCGCTTCTGGACGCTTTCCACACGGGCTCGGCGCTCGACAGCCTCAAAGAAGTGTGCCACCCGAGCCAGAACTGCCTCTGGGGCCAGCATCGCAGCGCGGCATAGCACACGAGACAGGCACTAGAACGAGAAGAAACCCATAGACATGTGAGTGCACATCTGTAATTTGTGGCCAAATTTGCGTCGCTTCTCGTAAGGATCTCTTTTTCTGACCGTGCCTCCTTGAAGCGCTCATGATCGCTGCAGGGTCTCACTCCCCACAGATGCCCAGTCAAGACATCAAGATATCTTGGCCGCCGATGGACGCGTCTGCACGATCCGCGTTCACTAAGCCGCCTCAGCGTGAGACACGGCAAAGACGAGGGCGAGGGCATGGCTGTGGCCGTGGACGTGGAGGCCCGACCGCTGCGTCTCACCAGTCGCGGCCGGGGGCCAAGGATACTACTACCGAGAATGACCAGGAACAAACCGCGGAGCTCGCGCGGGTCGCACACAAGTTTTGCGCTCGGTTGTGTGGTAGGCTGCGCCGTAAGCGTATGCACAATCTGGAGAGTGACTGGTCTCGACACCTTCGTTGCTGCCGCGCGGACGATCCGTGGCTTGTGGTGACGACGCACGTGAGCGAATCTGACGCTCATGACCTCGCCAACCAATTGTTGCGCTGCGTGCGCAGCGATCTCGAGGCCGTGGTCGTGCTGAGTGTGTTGGCGTGCACCGAGAGCTTTGCCTGGCGTGGGAATGCACTGTTCTGGCAGCGCTTCATGGATGCAGAAGACGAGTCATCATCGAACCGAGAGCCAAACCCAACGTTCGCGTCGCGTGATGACACGTTGCTGCCGAGATTCCTGCTCGACTATTCATTCCTTGAGATCACCACCGAACTCGTGACGCTTCTTCGCCGTGTTTTACTCGGCTGCGACAAGTCGATGCGCGTCAGTCTCAAAACCGCGATAGAAACACTTCGATCTGTGACGCCCGGTCACCTCGTCCCGCGGTGATCGACGTCGGACTGCAGTTTGCGCGGTGCCAGCTGAGCGGAGCGGACGTACTTCGACGGTTGGTCGAGCTCATCGGTGTCGTGAATCGGTCCAGCAAAGAACAGAATCTGGAGCTCGGGAATGCGACCAGCGCAGTGGTCTGCTATCGAGTCGTCGAGCTGAATTTCACAGGTGTGCGGCTATCAAGTGATCAACTTCGCCAGCTGCGCGCGATTCCGATGGGAATGCCAGATATCCCGTTTCGTCTCATTCTCGACAATACAAGCAGCTTGTCAGAGCATCAGTCGATTCCATTCAGCGCGGCGATGGCGATCTGGTTCAACGCGGACCCGTTGTCGAGTGCTGTCAGCGAGCCCGAATCCGAGAGCTCGATATCGCCCGATCGCAGTGAATCACTCAGCTCGCTGTCGCTGAATTCAAACGCGCTTTCTGCCGCCCAGATCGCTTCGCTCTTCTCTGCACTTCACGATAGTCGAACCGGCAGTCCGACACGGCTTTCGCTGTGTGGGGCATTCCAGTGCGTGGATCCCCGCATTGTATGGGCGTGGATCGTCTTCGGTGTGTGGTGTGACGATGCGCAAAGTTGACTCATCTCGCTGGATCTCTCGAACAACGTGCTTGGACGTCAAGATGTGGCCGTCATGCAGCTTCTGCTGACAGCCGAGAGGGGCTCCAAGGTGCGGATTCTGTACGAGTTGATGGTCAAATCTGCCCCAGTCGCGTTAATACCGTCGAATCCGACCACGACAACGCGCACTCGGCATGTCAAAAAGGAGACACATTCAGCAGAACAGGAAAACCAACACGACGAGTAAAAAAAAGCGTCGTGGGCTCGACTGGACCAAGGAACACGGGCCAAGTTACGTCTATTCCCCACGTCCACGAATCTTCGTCTCACCGCTAGCACAGTCGTGCAGTTTGTCGAAGAGAACGAGGCGCAGTCGTCGATGTTGGTGCCCGGATATGGATTTTTGTCCGTGGATTCGTCTGCCGTGCAGTATAAAATCGATCTACCGCTCAGCCGCACAACGACGTGTTGTCTCCAGGAGGTTCGTCTCAACTCGATGACTATTTCCAGCGAGCACGAGACGGCCGACGACGTCATCGGCGCTCTCTTGTCGATGCTCACACTGCCGCAGCTCGCGACGCTCGAGTTGGACCGCAATTCGCTCGGTCAGCTTACCTTAGCAGCAGTAGTGGCCTCATGTCCAGCACTCAAATCGTTGAGCTTGGACGATTGCGAACTCGACTCGATCGATGCACTGATTGCTGCCTTCCGAGACGGCTCATGCCACGTTGAATATCTCAATCTGGCCGACAACCACATCGGTGACCGAGACGTCATCGCTCGACGTCGATGCATCACTCGCTCGACGTCGCCGGCGTCTCGGCTGCGAGTGCTCAATCTTCATTTAAATCCAATTGGTCATCGCGGGCTTCATGCTCTGGGCGTGGCGTGCCGCGAAAGCCGTGCGCTTGAGCACCTCGTCGTGAGTCGTGTGCAGAACCTGGATTCGCAGTTTCGACCCGTGTTTTATCCATTCCAGGACCAAGAGCTGGTCGTGGACCCGCTCTCCAAAGCCCACAGAAACAAGTTCCACGCAATGCTCGCCAAGTGACTGCGCTCCACAGCGCTCGAGGCCTCGATCGTCGCGCGAATTTTTGAATTTGCCGCGTCCACGCGCCAGCGACGCATCCAGTGGGTCTGATCTGCGACGTGTAGTACACACGTCACATACAATTGTCCACTGGGGGGTGTTTGAAATCTCCCCTGCTAGAAGCATGTTCGTAACCGGTTGATCGCCTGGGTTTCGCGACATTCAAACTGGCTATTTAAGAAGTTTTGATTGGCTCAAAATCCCTCATGGGGTTTCTTCGGCCAATTCATGTGGCAGCTAATTGGCTAAAACCATCTGTGGGTGGATTTCCTCCCCCTCCTGCCGCCCCTCGCAGAACTGGCGCAAACGCCAACTGGCCACCCAAGGAGCACCCCAGCGACTATTGTACCAAGACCTGCATGGGCCGACCGCGCGGTGTGATCTGGCAGGAGTTTGAAGAGGCCGAGAACGACGCCGAGACCGGCAAGGAGCGCGTCAAGTGCAAGCACTGCGAGCGCGTGGTCAGCAAGCGCGCGCATCGGCTGCAACAGCATCTGGTCGGCTGCAAGGCGTTTGCGCGCGCCGTTGAGCTCAAGCTCACGACCGACGAGGCGCTCCACGCGATCACGCGGCCCAGTGGCGCGATCCACGCGCTGGCGCACGCCCACGGCGTCCACGCGCACACGAATGCGCTGTCCAACAGCTCGCTCATGGGCGGGCTGCCGCTGGACCCGCCCGCGGGGCTCCAGATTGGCGGGGGTGAAGGCTCGGCGGGCAGACGCCATTTGGAGCCCACGACCGCCGGCCGCCAGCTCGAGTCCCAGCAGGTGTACGAGAGCGTGAAGGAGTACTATGGCCATCGGCTCCAGCGGTCCAGCGATACGCTGCTGTACGGACGCGGCGTCGGGGCGCCACAGCACCCGTTTATCGAGCAGATTCTGGCCAAGGTGCCGGAAGAGGTCGCGGGTCGATACTATGGCGTGGGCCACCCGCTGCCACTAGGCGTGGAAGGTATGCGCGTGCTGGACATTGGCTGCGGCAGCGGCCGCGATGCCTACGTGGCCTCGGCGCTGGTTGGCGCGCGCGGCTACGTGCTTGGCATCGATATCACGCCCGAGCAGATCCAAGTCGCGGAGCGGAATGTGGAGGAGTTCATGGCGCCACTAGGGTACCGCCAGCCGAACCTGCGTTTCATTGAAGGCCATATGGAGTACCTGGACAAGGCTGGTATCGCTGGCCGCAGCATCGACCTCGTCATCTCCAACGCCGTGCTCAACCTGTCGCCCAACAAGGAGCTCGTGCTCAAGGAAGTGCTGCGCGTGCTTCGCCCTGGAGGCGAATTCTATTTCTCGGACGTGTTCGCCTCGCGCAGACTGCCTGAGTCGGTGCGGAAACACGATGTGCTGCACAGCGAGTGCATCGGTGGCGCACTCTACTTTGAAGACTTCAAGCGCATTTGCCGCCAGATCGGATTCGGCGAGCCACGAGAAGTGGCACGCGCGCCGCTCGAGGTCAAAAACACGGGCTACGCCGAGATGGTCGGACTCGCCAAGTTTTACAGCATTACGTACCGCTGCTTCAAGGTACCCCATATTGAGAGCGGCGCCCACGAAGAGGATTATGGCCACGTCGCGACGTACCTGGGCACGATCCCAGGGCTGCCGCACGGTTACCACCTGGACGGTACGCACTTTTTCGAGAGCCTCCGTCCCGTCCGAGTGGGCGGCAACACGGCCGCCGTGCTCAAGCACTCGTGGCTGAAGAAGTATTTTAATGTCCACGGAGACTGGAGCGTCCACTTCGGTCGCTTTGAAGAACGCGCGACGTCGCCAGCCGCCGCCCCCAGCAGCAGTGCCACTACCTCAGCGGAGCAGACATTCCGTGCGAGTGGACCAGCGATCCACCAGGAACAAGCCGTGCAGCAGCACCAGGCCGTGGAGCTCAACGGCACCGAGAGCAACATTTTCTGAGCAGAACAGTTTTGTTTTGTTTTGTGAGTTGGACGGGATGATATATATAAATATGAATATGAATACGGAAAGGTACACACAAGTAGTTGAGAAAGTGTTCTACGCCAATGGGTTGGAGTTGACGAGCTTGTCGTCGGCGCCAAACTGCTGCCCGAACTCCTCGAAGCCCCCGCGCAGCACGTGAACCTTGGGCTTGGCATTCTTGTCGGCCAGTTTCTGCTCCAGACGCTGCAGGAATTGGTAGGCAGCACTAGGTCCACGCTGCTGGCTGTGCTGGCAGTGGAACACAATTTCCGGTTCGTCTTTGATCTGCTCGATGAGGGCATCCAGCTTGTGCTCGTCGGCAAAGTCGGCCTTGGGCAGGTTGACAGCGCCGCGGATGAAGCCGCCAGCGGTCCCGGTGTCACGCACATCGACGATCACGGGGCGATGAACGGATGTAGCGCCATCGTGGGCCTCGCACAGCACTTCGGCGAGATCAGTTGGCTCAATGCGAGGGATCTCTGGGTGCAGCAGCGGCGCGTTCGCGGCGGGCGCGTGGTGGTGGCTGTGGTCGTCGCCTGGCATCTTGAGCACTGGAGAATCCGAGGGTGATGAACAAGTGGATGCAGTGGTGGAATCTACCACACTGCACGCTTGTGCGTGGTGAGCTTTTCGTTGATGCTGGCACCAACTCGCAAGGCGGCGAGTCCAATCGGATCCTATGATGCCATAGCGTCAGATTAATCGCGACCAACACTCCAGAGAAAAGCTGCTCATCTGATTCATTTTTTTTTACCACGATGGCCACCCTCCTCTATCGTGGAGTGGCGTTCATTTTCCAGTCCTTAATGTCGACTGCGAGCGCGACTTGCTTGGTGGCTGTGTTGGGGAAGACAGCGCTCCTTCTGCAATATTGATGATCTACGTGTAGGGTCTTCTCACAGTGCTAAATTGACCTGAAATCTGAATTCTATCCAACCATCATTCTCAAAATTCGTTTTCGATTCTCTGAAAAATTATAATTTGTCCCGCCCCCCATCATAAAATAAGCTAAAACAAACCGAAAGGGCTGAGATCCCCCATTTCTTATTTTTTGTGGAGCGGGCAAGAAACACCATGCCGAGCAGCTCCAAAGCCAAGGCTCCGCGACGGCACTTGACGCTGCAGCAGAAAGTGCTGATCATTGAAAAGCGCGAGGGCGAAGGGCTTAAGCAGGACGAGCTCGCGCAGTGGGCGGCGGCCGAGTTTGCGCTGCCAAGCGTGCCCACGCAACCGACAATCTCCAACATCCTCAAGGACAAAGAGCGGCTCCGCGAGGCATTGCGGCTCAACCCGCAGCGGCAGGTCAAGTCGGTTCGCGACGTCACCTGCGCGCAGTTTGAAGACGACATCGTCGAGTGGATCGGTGTGGCGACCAGCGAGGACGCGCGGCTCGACCGCCGCGCCATCCTCGAGTACGCGAGCCAAATGCGCGCCAAGTTCCCGCGCGCCAAGGGCCTCGCGCTGTCCGAAGGATGGCTCTCGAGGCTGCTGGACCGACGAGGCATTCTTCTCCGTGGTGGGGATGGAGAGAAGCAAGAGCAAGAGCAACAGACGGGAGAGGATGAAGAGGGTGAAGCGGAACCTGTGGAGGCTCCAGCGTCAGCGAGCGGTCGCCCTGCTCTGACGCCCCCACCGCCTCGACGAGCCGAATGGCGGGAGCCTGCTCGTGCTGCTGTGGCGCCGTCGTCTCCGAGGACGCTATCACCTGTGTACACGGATTCGCCGTCTCGAGCGGCCCGTGTTTCAACGCCATTATCGCCGGCTACATGCGCGCCACCGACCCCGATGCCTTCCCAGGCGAACACCTCCGCCACGAGCACGAACTCGCAGGTGCAAGAGTTCTACGGGAAGTACCTGACATGCACCAGTGATCTCCAGACCAACGCTCCGACTTGCTCCAATACATCTCCTCACCGATACATCGAGGAAATCTTGCGCTCCATTCCGGCTGATGTGTTACGCAAATACTTTGGCTGTGGCGTGCCGATCCCACTAGGTATCGAAGGCCTGGATGTGCTGGATCTTGGCTGTGGCAGTGGACGGGATGCCTTTGTATTATCTGCGCTAGTGGGTCCTAATGGCTCGGTCACTGGTATCGACATGACGCAAGCGCTGCTGGAAGTGGCCAAGACCAACGTCGCCGCGTTCACCGAGCGCTTGCAAATGTCGCGGTCCAGTCTCCACTTTGTTCATGGATACATGGAGAATCTCGACCAGGCAGGCGTCGAGACCAGCAGCATGGACGTGGTCACGTCCAACTTGGCGCTGAGCCTGTCGTCCGACAAGCAGCGCGTCATGCGCGAAGTGTTCCGCGTGCTGCGTCCTGGCGGAGAGTTCCATTTCTCGGACATCTACGCTTCACGCCGTTTGCCCACACGTGTACGTAAAGAAGCTACGCTGTTCAACGAAGGAATTGGCGGTGCGGCGTATATTGACGACTTCAAGGCGCTGAGCCGGGCTGTGGGCTTTGGTGAGCCACGTGCTGTGAACGTGGACCGCGTCACCATCACAAACCCGTCGTTGGCAGCATTTGTGGGCACTACTCAGTTCTACAGCGTCACGTTTCGTTGCTTCAAAGTGCCAGGGACCGAGCTGCAAGCCACGGAGGAGGACTATGGCCACGTGGCCAAGTACCTGGGCACCATTGAAGGCCATGAGGTGCTCTACGATTTGGACGCCGACTACCGGTTCGAGACGCGCCGGCCAGTCCGAGTCGGCGGCAACACGGCCGCGATCCTCAACGGATCGTGGCTGAGCAAGCACTTTGAGGTCGCCGGCGACTGGACAGAGCACTTTGGATGCTTCGTGCTTAGCCCTCGTGTCGACCCGCCGTTCCTGCGCAGCAATAGTTAGGTTCGAGGTAGCCTCGCGAATGGATCCCTGCCAAAGGGACCCTCTTCAACATGCTATTTGTTTTGACGAATCAAGGCGTGATTCTACTTCAACATGGAGTATTGATTGGTCGAAATAGACTGGCAGCAACGGTCAGATCGCGCCAGCCTAGAGCTCCGTATGTGTCAGTTCTGGATTCTCTTTCTCTCTTGACTGAAGAAGCCATGGCACCAGCGCCACCACTGCTAGAGGCCGAGACCGAGGACCAGCGCGTGTACGAGAGCGTGCGCTCGTACTATGGAACGCTGCTGCAGACCACAAGCGACTTGCAGACCTCCGCGTGCTGCGATCCGACGCCGCCGCATCCGATCATTGCCGGTGCGCTGCGCAATGTGCCCGCCGAAGTGCTGACCAAGTACTATGGTTGCGGCACGCCCATCCCGTTCGGTATCGACGGCCTCCACGTGCTGGATTTGGGCAGTGGCAGCGGCCGCGACTCGTACATCGCGGCGGCGCTCGTCGGCCCGCACGGCTCCGTGACGGGCATTGACATGACCACCGAGCAGCTCGAGGTCGCGCGGCGCCACGTCGACACCTTTACCGACAAGCTCGAGTACGAGACGCCTAACCTCCAGTTTATCGAAGGGTACATCGAGTGTCTGGACGAGGCCGGCATCGCGTCCGCGTCGAAAGACCTGGTGATCTCCAACTGCGTAATCAACCTGTCGCCGCACAAAGACCAAGTGCTGCGCGAAGTGTTCCGAGTGCTGCGCTCGGGCGGCGAGTTCTACTTTTCCGACGTGTACGCGACGCGCCGTCTACCGGAAGCCGCCCAAAAGCACGAGGTATTGCTGGGCGAGTGCCTTGGAGGCGCGCTGTACGTGGAAGACTTCAAGCAGCTGTGCCGCGAGGTGGGCTTTGGCGAGCCACGGATGCTGGCGGTGACGCCGATTGCGGTGGAAAACGAGGAGCTCGCGGCGATGGTTGGGTCTGTCGAGTTTTACAGCATCACATTCCGCTGCTTCAAGGTGCCCAGCATGGAGCCGCGCCAGCAAGAAGAAGACTATGGCCACGTGGCGACGTACCTTGGGACGGTCCCTGGCCATCCGCTCGCCTACAGTTTGGACTGGGAGCACGGTTTTGAAGCACGCCGACCTGTGCGCGTGGGCGGCAATACGGCCGCGATTCTTCAGCAGTCGTGGCTGCGCAAGTATTTCAAAGTGGACGGCGACTGGTCGGAGCATTTCGGTGCGTTTGGCAGCACTTCGACGGCCCAAGACCTCGCGATTCTCGCGCGCCAACAAGAGAACACGGCGATCCCCGTGGGGAAGACCGCGCCACTGGCAAGTGTGAACACTGCTGCGGGGGGAAAGAGCGACAGCGGAGCGAGCTGCTGCCCGACACTGGAGGCTGAGGCTCTCACGAAGAGTTGCTGAGAAGACCACTCCGTCAGTGAATGGAGAGATAATAGTTGTTCTCACGCTTCGCAGGTAGATACTTTGCAGGTAGGTAGAACTAGCCAATCAGAGCGTGCCTATAACCTTCCAACTCTGAGGATCTGTTTGCCTGCAGATATTCCCATGTTGCTCTGCGGCTTTCATTTTCCAGCAACAAGATTCATGAGTTGGGATCGGGTAGTGCCCTGGCCAATGAAGAATCATGCAAATGAAATATATAGAGCCAACCAGAGATACCTACAGATTTGCCTACTTTACCTCCAGCGATTTTCGCAGGAGGCAAATGTGTGAAAGAAAAGACGCTGTAGGTATCCTGAAGGTACGCTCTCATTGGCTAGTTTTGCCTACTTTTACCGGCGAACCGTGAGAACCACTATGTGAACACACGCACAAATCGGCGAAAAACACACAGACAAGATCATCCCTCTCCTCGTTACAGTGCCGTATTTTGGCTTAAAGCGTGAGCCCATGCGAAGGGGGGGGAGGGTACTACCCGGAGCATGATCGATCGCGACCCCACACTCACCAGAATTCATAATCCAAAAGCCGACAGCCCCGCAGCGGAGCGGAGGGCGCTTTCTCCCGAGTGTTCTAGCGCAGCGCAGTGGAGCGGGCGCGAGTGGAACCAACCGGAGCGATAGCTCCAAAACGGTCACTGCTTGTGTGTTTTGCTGTCGTCTCTCCTTTTTCTGTGATTCTGATTGGCTAGATATGATTTCTGTGTGTTATTCACTTTTTTGGTGTGTTTTAAATGTTCTCTTAGTGAATGGATGGGTGAAGGTGTTTATGAGTCGGACTGATGAAGCCCTCAGTGGTTGAGCCTCCACTGGAGGTCGATCAAGGTGCCGATGAGTCTGTGCTGGTACGCCCAGTTTATCGAATCTCCTCCTTCTGATCTGGGAGCCGTTAATTTTTTGTGTTGTATGCATGTACTATCCAATTAAGAGTGCTGACGCTCCATTTCAACCAATCCGACTCCGTGTCTGGTCCCGTCTTTGTGCAAAGTGAGTGGTCGTCAGACATGTGAACACGGCAACGGCTTGGGGAAAACGAATCTTAGTAAGACCCCCACCACTTGGATCCTCACCTGAACGGTTGCGAGGCAACAACGCAATGCCAGCTGCCTCTCAGATTGGACTCATCCCCCACTCGCTATACAGTAACATAACGGCAGCATATCGCAGCTTGTACACTGCTAGTGCCAAGCGAGTCGCTCGTCCTTCCTCACTCTCGTAATCTCCTCGCCAACCACCAAGCCGAATGGCGTTTCCCTACGTTGCTGATCGAGTGCGTTGCTGAGGCGCTGGGCACCTGGTTCATCGTGTTCCTGGGCACCGCGACCGTGGCGGCGGTGGTGACTACCGGCGCGCAAGTCGGCGTGTGGCAAGTCGACGCGGTCTGGGGGTTTGCGGCACTCCCTTGGCGAGCGCCTGTGGCTGCTGTCGACCAGGGAACCGCACCAGCATCTTCATGTGGGTCTCAGATCTTGAGCCAATCGGACGTCACGCCGAGAAAGTCCATGATCCCTGGACGACTTCGTGGCTCACCGACTGGCCGAAGAATTCCATGTCAGCCACGACCGCAAGCACCGAGCGCGGCTCGGCATCGTGTTCTTGAAGAGTATAGGCCAAGTGGGCTTCCATGCACACGAGCCGCAAATGTCTTGCTTACTCACTTTGCGATTGCTGTCGTTTCCTCCGCAACGTCGTCATAGTCGTCTTGAGCCCACGGATCCGCGGCGTCGGGCAATGCTGTCAGCATGCATCGGTCGTGCATGGCGATCCTAGCGTCGTTGACAGAGCCCGATTGGTGAAACTCGCCCCGCTCAACGTCGACCTGACGCAGCAGATGCGACAGCTGGGCCTTGATGAACGTGGACCACTGGAGCCCGATGTACTGGAAGAGCAGGAACGGGATCGCGCCTTCTGGGATTAGCGACCGGTACCGCCGTTGATCGCGCTCTTCATTACAACTGATATGTTACTCCCTGGCCATTGGAACTCGCTCAAATTGCTCAGCTGGATCGTGAGCACATGGGCGAGCTCCTGCTGGATACCCGGCGTTCTGCGTCGCATTATCTATCAGCTTGACCACGTCGGCGCTGAATTCGCTCTTGTCCACGTACAGCGCCTTGGCGAGCGCCGCAACGTCGCTCAGTTCGATGCGCTTGGTCTGGATCGACTGACAGAATGTCTCTACCTCGCCTCGTACTTTGCTTAACGCGTCACTGATCTACTTCCACCGTTCGTCCGAGCACGTAGAGCGTTGGTGGAACACCTCGTTCCCCAGAAACAAGCCCACGCGCTCGCGGCTCTGGCCACAGGGCGAGAAAAAGTACTTCTCGATACGGTGCTGCGCGGCTTGACGCTGGTCCCCCGGCGTTGCCGGGGCGCTCGTACTCGACGGTATCACGTCAACCTCCCAGTCGCGATCGTTAGGTGCTGCCGCCACGGTCTCACTTATCTTGGTACTCTCCAGATCGCCCAGCGATTCGAGCAGCAGCTGGCCAACCAGCTTGTTGTGCTGCCACAGCGAGCGTCGGCAGCGGATTTCATGCTCGATCTCGCTCGCTCGTAGCCGTAGCGCGCCGCCCAAGCCTCTGGCGTCGATTGCACCAAGCATGAGCAGGTCTTTGATCCCATCCAGATCTTTGTGGACGTGCTCTTGAACCACTTAAAGCCCATCGACGCCCGCCAGGAGTGTGCTGAGACGAGCCACAGGTGACTCGCTCTTGCACTGGAGCTGCTGCTCCAGATCGTCGTAGAGCTGCGAGAGCTTGCCGTCGTGGCGCCGCAGCTCGTGGATCTTGACCTCAGTCGTGGCCTTGAGCACGTCGGTGTCAGCCATCAGCGCGAGTTGGAAAATGAGCTGTTGAGCAGATAGCGCCGCAAAACCTCAACTCCATTTCAAGCCAAGTTGATGCTTCAGATTGTTCAAGAAACGACCAACTTTCTCTGCGGTTGCAACTAGATAGCTCGATTATCTCTATTCCAGTGCTGCATACTGGTAGGTGTATGGGTAAAGAGTGAAGATCTTGAACCCACAATGCAGAAGGTCATGGGAATGATGGTGTGCAATTCGGGCTGAAAAAACTCGATGAAAACCCATTGTCCAAGGCACTACCACCAGCATTCACTGTCGTTCTTTTAATGCTCGCACAGCGAAAACATTGAATCCTCGTCCAATTCGTCGTCTGGGACGGGCGACCGCTCCTCCATGAGTCTGAGACGCAGCTGCTTCGCCTTCTCCAAGCTCATCCTATCCTGCACCATCGCCGTGACCTGTTGTTCCACTGCGTCGGGAAGACCGAGTCGACGGAGCTCCGGATTGAGACCACGCTCGACCCACTCTTGCTGCTGCGGCGGAACAACCGCCGTCGACGGGATTGGATCGTTCACGGGGTC
>JAADWZ010000058.1:0-93083 GCA_023336445.1 Pythium dissimile
AGCCTATTTCGAATAGTGTTTGCTGAGTCTAGCTGGGTGTGTTTGTGTGTGTGATTTCTAGTTGTTTGTGTTTTTTTTTAGTTGTCGTTCTTTGGCGTGGGGTGGGGCCGGAGCTCCTGATGACCTGCGTACGCAGTTGTTAAACGCTTGCTTTGTTGCTGTGAACGTGGCTCTAGAAGATGGAACTGATCTCTCTGCTAGCGCAGTACCAGTGAAGATCACATGCACTTGCCTTATTCTTAGGGTTGCACTAGGTACATCGACCGTGTGTGACGCTGGAAACGTCGCTAGACTTGTGCTCTAGACAAGATTGATCGACGAGTGTGTTTGCACGAAGGAAAGCATTGCGTAGGACACTCTGTGAACGATCTGCATTCTGATCGAGACTGTCAAGAGTGTCACTGAGCGTTCGAGCAGAGCCAAATCTGGCTTATAGAAGCGTGAGCATAAGAATAACCCTGCGCTGCATCAATGCCGTTCCACAAGAGCACAATCGTGCACAATCGTCAAATCAATCAATTTATAGCTGTCCGCTGCGTTTTGTTTGCAGAAAACTAAACGCGCGGACACTGCACCACATGAGCTAGACACACTTCATCGGCTTACTTGGCGAGCGCAAAGCCCACGCGCGGCTTGCGCGAGTCGGTTCCCCAGTCGAAGACTGTGTAGTACTTGCGCATGAACACGTCACCGAGGATCCACAACGGGCCGGCCGGGGCTGGAATGTCGATGCCCATGAACGCGAACAGACAGATCGGGCCGCTCTTGATCACGTACTCGTCGCGCGAGAGCGTGTACGTCTTGCCGTCGATCACAAACGAAATGTCCGGCGAGGTCGCCGTGCAGCTGATCAAGTATTCGCCCATGATGAACTTGTGGGCACCGACAATACCAGCGAGCGCCGCAACTTGATCCTTGGGACCGGCGATGAGCGAGGTACCCGAGTCCACGATCGCCTTGTGGACGCCGGTCAACTTCTGGTCACCCGACTCGATCGCGTCCAGCGAAATAGCCCAGTAGGTCTGGCTGGTCACGTCCACGTAGGCGAGCTCGCCGGTGAAGTGCTCCTTGTCGATGCCACCAAACATGAGCTCACCGTCCTTCTGGTTGCCCAGGTAGAACGAAAACACGGGCTCGTCAAGCGCGCCTTGTTCGACGAGGTTGTGGAACGGGGTCTTCAAGTGGTTCACGCTGATCGAGTCGAACGCTAGACCAAAGATGCCGTCAAACTTGCCGAGGTAGTACGCCGGCCCGAGGCCCTTGGTCACATTCACCTCGGCGAAGAACTGGTCTTTCACGGTCAGCGCACCGACCTGGACAGCGTCCTGCGAGAGAAAGCCCGACACCGGTCCGCTGCCGTACATGATGCTGAACTCGGTGCCGTTTGCCTTGTAGGACGACGACTTCGCGTGGTCGTACACGTGGTGGCCGCCAAACTTGCGGTTGGGCACCCAGAGGTTGCTCGAGCCCGTGTCGAAGATGACCGTGAACGTCTGGCCGGGCGTGCCGATCTCCACTTCACCGTAGTACTGCGCGTTCTGGAAATCGCGAATCACAACGCTCGAGTGGTCTCCGAGCGCCGGCTCCTCGTCCGTCACCAGCGGGAACTGCGGGTTCCAGACGGTCGGGCGCTCGCGCGCGTGGATGTTGGAGAGCAGCGACGCGACGAACTGGTCGTCGCCGATCTTCTTCACGGGCACGCGCAGCACGCGCGCGTCGGCGGCGGTGGCGGCCAGCGCGGCGCAGAGCGCGCTCAGGAACACGAGCGGGCGGAACATCCGGGTTCTGCCTTGGAAGCTTGTTGGGCTGTGAGGTGAGAGCACTTGGGATCTTCTCTCTCTCTGGTCTAAATCGGCTTCTATTGAGATGGATATCAAGGTCTAAACCAATCAGACCGCAAAAAACTATCGTGTGACACTTCAACCACGAGGCCAACCTTGCAATCGGTGCTGTAAGCAGTGACTTTTCCCAGTTAACGCCACCGAATCATGACTATTGTCACCAATCAGAGGTAGCAGTTGAAGTGAAACCGAACCAAAATGATGGCGACGACGCTGGACGCAGGTGCCGCTGCTGGACCGAGCATGGGCGAGAGCGCCTCCGCCGACGGGAGACTGCCGCTTCTGACAAAGCGAGAGCAAGCGCTGGAGGAAGTGGAGGAGGAGGAAAAGCCCGCGGTTGCAGTCGTGTCCGAGTCGCTGACCATCGGTGCGAATTCTTCACGGACTGGCTTATTAACAGGACTGAAGGCGGTCTGATCTAACCTGGAGTATTGGTGTAATCCCAGTCGAGAATGCAACGGAGCTGCATGCAGAGTTGTTTGACGCCTATCCGGAGACGAAGGTGAAGCGCGTCTCGCGACTGGAGCGTGAGGCAAAGGAGCTGCCCAACCGCTCGCTGGTCTACGGAGAAATCCCATTCGCCACCGTCCAGGACATCTTCCAACTTGTACGGTCCAAAGCATAGACCAAACCAGCACCGTCATCAACTGACGGATGCTATGTGTGTAGATGCGCACACAATTTGGCGTGCTGCTGGACCGCGGGGGGAATTTTTACGACATTGGCTCGGGCTGCGGCAAAGTCGTGCGTCTAAACCGGCTTAAGTCATATGCTCTTGCCACCAGGGACTTATTATGTTGAATATATACCAACAGGTGCTGGCAGCGGCTCTTGTGCACGACTTTAACAAGTGCTGCGGCGTCGAAGTGCTCGACGGTCTCCACGCGATGGCGCTTGAGGCGCTAGACCACTGGCGCTACAAGATCTTGGACGCGCTGCCGGCCGTGAAAGCCGACATGGACGTGGGCTTTGCCAAGGGCGACGCCGTGCAAATGGCCGAAGTCTGGCGCGACGCGACACTTATCTTCTGTAACGCCACGTGCTTCAGCGACAGCGTACGTGTCCTAGGATGTGGAAGCGTGGCCTGTATGTCTGCTCAGACTAAGAACGTGGCTCTATATGTATAGCTTATCCAGGCAATCTCCACTGCAGCCGACCAGGTACCAGATGGTGCGTACTTTGTCGCCGTCACCAAGCCGCTCGTGTCGAAGCGCTGGAAGACGGTGCTGGAGCAGAAGTTCCCCATGAGCTGGGGCAACGCGACCGTGATCGTTCAAAAGAAAGTGTTTTAGCTTGAACGTGGAGAGAAAGTACTTTTGATTTGGCGGGAGATTGTTGGATCTGGGATCAATGTGGTTCAAAGCCTATGCCCATGCCAATGCGTGCGCGTGTCTGTTGGCGGATGCTCTGCGACTGGCGCTGCGCCTCTGACGGCTGAGAGGTGTGTAGACCTAAGTCCTGTCTCTGTTCCATCGGCTGGTCTTGTTGTTGCTGTTGCTTCTCGTGGAGATACGTCTCGTACTCCTCCGCCACGTCGGCGCGGTCCTCCACGCGCGTCGGCTTCCGGCGTAGCATCTTCAAAGGTGGGAAATTGGACCCAGCAGGAAATCACCACCCATTAAACCAGAAACCCAGAAACCCAGAAAGCTTATTGGGTGCTTAATTTCTACGTGGTCCACTACACTTTGGACTTACTCTCTGTTCTTCGGCTGGGATTAAACCTTGACGAAGTAGGTGTGTATTCAACTAACACGCAACTTGACAACAGCAGGAAACCGAAGAGCTCAACGTGGTCGGGCTGGGCTCTCCACGCGAAAGAGACGACAGGGGACGAATTCGACGGTCTTTGCGACGCTGTACGCGCGGGTTCCTCGCTCTCCCACCGCGTCCACCGACCGCTGTACAATACTTGGTACAGCAGATCCCCCTCGCCGTCTCTCGTATCCGCGGTTCTCCGGCGCTTGCAACCGTGCCGTCACTCCCCACATCACACGATGCCACGGCGACCGAGTCTCAGTCACTATCATGTCTCACGTCTCCTGCTCGCGGTGGCCACAGCGCTGCTTCTCTGCAGTGACTTGAGCCGCGCGACCATGCACGCGTCCGAGCGACGTCATCTGCGCGACCAGGCGCGCGCCATGTTCTACCACGGCTACCAGAATTACATGGACCACGCATTCCCGTGGGACGAGCTTAAGCCGCTCTCGTGCGAAGGGCGCCGCTGGGACAAGCGAGAGCGCGGCGACCTGGACGACGTGCTCGGCGGCTACGCGCTCACGCTGATTGACTCGCTCGACATGCTCGCCGTCGTGGGCGACCGCGATGAGTTCCGCCGCGCCGTGCAGCTCGTGGCCGCCACGGTGAGCTTCGACCGCGACGTGACGGTCTCGGTGTTCGAGTCGACCATTCGCGTGATCGGCGGACTCATCTCGGCGCATCTCATCGCGTCGCCTGCGCATCTGGGTGTGCTCACAGCCGACGAGTACGATGGCGAGCTGTTGGACCTGGCCGTGGACCTGGGGCAGCGCCTGCTGCCGGCATTCGAGACCCCGACGCTCATCCCCGTACACCGCATCAACCTCCAGAGCGGTATGCTCGCAAACGCGCCGAGCATGACGTGTCCCGCGGCCGCGGGCTCGCTGCTCGTCGAGTTTGCGTACCTGTCGCGGCTCTCGGGGCTGCCCGTGTTTGAAGAAAAGGCGCTCGCCGCCGTGGTGGCGCTCTGGCTGCGGCGGTCCGACCTCAACTTGCTGGGCAGCTCGATCGACGTCTTTACCGGCGAGTGGCTCACGTCTCACGTGGGCATCGGCGCTGGCCTGGACTCGTTTTTCGAGTACTTGCTCAAGTACCATCTCGTGAGCGGCAACGCCATGTGGCTCGACATGTTCAACATGAGCTACAGCGCCGTCGAGGCCCACATGAACCACAACGACTTCCACATCGAAGTGGACATGCACCACGGACGCCAGGCGGTGCGCTCGCAGCGCGTGTCGGCGCTCCAGGCCTTCTGGCCCGGTCTCCAGGTGCTCGCGGGCGACGTGTCGAGCGCCATGCGCAGCCACGACCGGCTGTTTCTGCTCTGGAACAAGTTTGGCGCGATGCCCGAGCTCTTCGACCTGGCCGGCGACGGCGGCGTGATCAGCTGGGCGCGCACGTCGCCGCTGCGGCCCGAGCTCATCGAGAGCACGTACCACTTGTACCAGGCCACGCGCGACCACAAGTACCTCAAGATCGGCCGCAAGCTGTTGGAAGACATTGAGCGCGTCTCGCGTGTGCCCTGCGGCTACGCGGCCGTGGGCAACATCCACACGCTGGCGGTGGAAGACCGCATGGACAGCTACTTTCTGTCCGAGACCGTCAAGTACTTGTACCTGCTGTTCAGCGACGACCCGGACACGATCGTGCCGGCCATGGTGCTGCCCCGAAGCGGCAGCAACCGCAGTGCGAGCGCCACGCGCTTTGCCAACTCGACGACGCTGTTTAATGCGTCTAGAGAGGACGCCAACGCGACGACCTTTTCGCGGCCGCTCAAGACGTCCGAGGTCGTGTTCAGCACCGAAGGCCACGTGCTCCACGTGGACGCGTCGATCTTTGCGCGGGAGGCGGCGCGCACGACCAGCGCAGCACATCAGTCGGTCGCCTGTGAGAACGGCAACGCACTCTTGCGGCACGAGCAGCAGCAGCAAAAGCAGCAGCAACAGAAGCAGAAGCACACGCCGCCGGCCTCCACAACGACGACGCCCCCACCAACATTCGTACCCATTGGCGTGTCCGTCCGCGTTGGCGACGTCCACGCGACGACCGCGGTGGGGTCGCCGGCTACGTTTGGCCGGCAGCTCGGCCGCTTCGGCCACGTAGAGGCGCCGCTCCTGCTCTACTCGAAGCGAATCGGTGCCGCCTGCGAGCCATTCGAGCGCGAACTTGAGCGCGAAATCGCTGGCCGCATCGTTGTAGTCGCGCGGGGCCACTGCTCGTTCGCCGAGAAGGCGCTCCACGTCCAGGAGGCCGGTGGCGTCGGCGTGATCATCGTAAACAGGAAGAAGTCCAAGTCTACAGGCGTCACCACCGCCGACTCGCAGCCGGCAGACCCGCCGCGTTACGTTATCACGGACGACAAGGACGGACTCGGTAGGCGCATTCGCATCCCGCTGGTGATGATGTCGTGGGCGGCGGCGACGGAGTTTCACCGCGCCGTGCGGATCAAGTCGCAGCTCGTGGACAGTGAGTTTCACCGAGCGGACGAGACCCGCGGAGACGACGACGACGACGCGCTCGAAGTGGTCGCGTCGCTGTCAGCGTGGCTGTACTAGCTTGTGGGCGCGAGCCAGTTTTGAAGAGTAATTGGGTGGTGTACAACAGATTTTGTGGTGGTGGAAAGGTAGAATGTGTATGGCAAATGGAAACGAACGACTTGAATGGCCCGATTCGCCTCGCCTGTTTAAACGTCTTCGTCGAAGACCGTGAGGTCGACGCGCACCTGGTTGCCCTTGGAGAGCGCGACGTCGTCGTCGTCCGCGACCAGATTGACGATCTTGTCCACGACGAACTGCGTGCGCTGCTTCTGGAGCACGACCTCGCTCGGCTCGTCGTCCACGAGCATCTGGAGCAGGTACTTGCCCATGATGAGCGCGTGCTCGACGCCTACGAAGAGCCACATGCGCCCATACGGCGTGAAGTTCTCGGTCACGCGCACTGACGTGAAGCACACGAGCGCCACGTTGGTCACAACCGCAAACGTGCTCATGAGCTCGATGATCGTGCCCCACGTGCCGATGTCCTGGGCGCCGCGAGGGTCGGGGCGGCGCGTTGCGTTCACGAGCTTGTGGGCGTCGATGCGGATCTCAAAGTAGTTGTTGAGCAGCGCGAGCGCCGGCGCCAGCGGGAAGCTCACGACGAACAGCGTGACGTAGCCAAACTGGATGATCATCTCGTTGTAGTCGTCGAACGTGCCCTTCTGGTCGTAGACGTCCAGGTTCATCTGGTTCTCGATCCCCGAGGACTCGCGCCGCACGGCGTTCTTGAGCAGCTCCGGGTTGGTCGGAGTCTGGCGGCCCGCGAACTTTTTCTTGATCCACGGCAGACCGACTTCGAAGAAGTTGCCCGAGGTGAGCCGTAGGCCGAAAATGATCCCGAGACCCATCATGAGCTCGTCCATGCAGCCATCCTGGTAGCCCTTGCACGAGCCGGGGCCTTCAAAGTGCTTGGACGACTTCATGAACGCCACGTAGAACAAACTGGCGTACGAGTTGACAAACTGGAACAGAAACGTCTTGCCGATCAGGTGGTCTTCAAACTCTGTGTCCGTGCGGTGGTTCTCAAAGTTGTTGAGCCGCAGAGCGACGCCGCTATAGATGTTGTTCATGACCATGATCTGGATAGCGTTGAGCGTCGAGGCCGCGGCGCCGCCGAGTTGCGTGCCGTCGACCGTGAAGAGGTCGTACCACGGGCCGTCTTTGCTGGTGGCGGCCCAGCGGAAGACGAAGATGGACGCCACGACAGCCACGACCATGAGGATGAGCACAAAGATGAACAGAATCGAGCCCATGATGCGGCGGAAGCGCATTTGCGGGCTGAAGTAGCGCATGCGCGAGCCGTCGATCGGCGAGGTGATCCACTCGCCGTCAAACTCGGGGCGCTCCACCTCCTCGTCCTCAAAATTGGCCATGCCCCACTCGAGCGCGAGCACCGAGTTGTACCGCTTCCAGTACTCGTAGTAGAACGTGGACCAGAGCGCCATGAACAGGCCAAAGTAGGGCACGAGCGTGGCGTCGGCCGAGTTCTGGATCACCACGTTGATGAAGAGCAAGACGCCGACGATCGACGGCGCGATGAGCCACGTAGTGTAGTGGCCCAGCCACGCAAAGTAGAGCCCGACCTTCTCGCCGAAGTAGTCCTTGATGGCCGGCAGTGGCTGCTGCCAGGGCGTCGACACCCACGTGATCCATTTGCCGCCCAGCTCGCTCAGCTCCTGGTGGTCGTGGAGCGGGAACGCAGCCACGAGACACTCGTCTTTAATCAGTTTGTCCACGTTGAGCGCGCAGCCGCCGTCGCTCAGGTGGGCCTTGACCACGTTCAGCAGCAGCTTGATGCGGTCCGCGCCGCGGAACGGGATCTGCCTGGGGCCGTACTTTCGGTACGCGGGCTGCAGGCGCGGCTCCACGTCGTACTTGGCGAATAGGTTCTGGAACGGGTCGCGCGTGGAGATGCGCGGGTCCGACTGGATGTGGATCGGCGCGATGTTCTGCGCCGGGTAGCCCGTCTCGGCGATCGCGCGGATCGCGACTGGGTCGAACTCGACGCGGTAGTCGATGCGGTCGGCCTCTTTGCCGATGCGCTCGAGCGACGCGCGCAGCTTACAGAACACGAGCTCGCGGTCCACCGAGTAGAACATCTTGGTCTCGATGCCGCCGCGCGCGAGCCGCTGGAGGATCGTGCGCATCGAGTTTTCCTTCTGCTCGTCCGTGAGCGTGACCGACTCGTCATGCACTTGGAACACAAACACGTAGTCGTACGAATAGCCGTTCATGCGCTCGAACTCGCCATCCAGCTGGAGTCGCACCTCCTGCGCCTTGGCGGTCGCGTTCAGCGACGAGCCGCGGCGCGACACGGCCGTCTTGAGCGCCGCGAGCCGCGTGCTGGGCGCTTCGCTCATGATACGGGCAGCTAGGTCACGGGGAGGGGGTGGAGCGGAAATGGACGAGTGGTCGCGACTGGACAGGCGTGCTGGATGCTAGGCGCTGGACGCTGGACTACGGGCGCAGTGAGCTCTGGATGCAGTCCGTGCCTTCTGGAGTGGTGCGGTTTCCGGAGCATCGAGCAGTCGCTGCCCTGGCCAGAAACGGATCGATTTGTTCCGTTCGTGCAATAAGTGGGCGCTTTGGGTTCACCAACAATCAATGTCAGGGTGTCCGCTTACCCTACCCACTGATTTATTTTGGGTAAACTTGATCCTCCCATGTTTCCATCGAAGATATCACAATACCCTATCCGCTCCGCTGTTTGAGATAATATCCAACCCATCATCCAATCGAGAAAGTTTACTTGTGAAGGGGAAGGGGTGGTGGATCCACCTCTTGCTGGCATTGGTTCCTCCTTCCACTTCAACCTAATTATCCTGCTCACAGATGATCTTGACGTCGGTGCGATGTGCATGCACAGCTTGAAGCGAGACATGCATTGGCTGTATTGGCAAAGGATGAATTGAGGAGCCATGCGTGACGACTGCGTCCAGTTTCAGTTCTTACCATGCCCGGAGAATCTGGAGACGTGTTAGCGAGGGAGGCTGAAAACACCAACGCCACGAAAGCCCTGGAATAAATGCACCCCAACAGTCAGCCTAAATGACAGTTTAACATCGTTGACCTGTTCATACCGCTGTGGATGGCTGTTTGCGAGTGTTGAGCGAAGCAGTGTGCTCATGTAGCTATGGGTTTAAGGCCACGGCTCGATGATGAGAAGACCAACAAGGGAGTAGGTCGAGCATGTTGACCCACGCACCTCACACAAGACGTCCGGGCAACACGAACAAATGCTTCTCGAATCGACTGAATCATGACCCGGAGCGCCAGAGGTTTTCGTGTATCCATCTCGGTGTCAACACGCTGCTTCTTTGTGTTTTTCTCTGTGACAACGTCGAGCTGTCGCTTTGACTGGAGGAGCAGACGTCGTGTGAATGAGGTGCTTCACTAGTATGGAGTTGGTAGTATAATTCCACACCTGGTTCGATAGTTCTTGGACAGTCGTAGCAATTCCTTGAACTTCAATGCAATTCTGGCTTACTCCATTATCGATGGGGTCAAGCGGTGGGAGGAACGCGGGAGACGTGACAAACGCTTCGGCCTCGTCCTCCTTAAGGTCTTCGCCGCGTTGCTGAAGAAGAGAGTGCCGTAACTTAACCAGGTTGAGTGTTGGGGCAATGATGCTCGCCGAGAAGTTGAACCATGCTTTTGTATCGCACAAGAGCTCCCGAGGTTTGTTTTTCGATGGGGGATTTTGGGGCAGCTTGAGCGAGTCAACGCTCTGCCTCGACGTGACGACCTTTGCGAGTGGATGAGAATGCGTTAAAATGAGAAACCTCAGTTTGTCGACACCATATTTGACAGTACACGGACCGGGAGTCTGCGTAGACTAACTTGACACAGGAGAAAGTTAGATATCAGTGATCCCACGGAACGATCACGAATTTTGCACACTGTACCCAGCAGTTGCGGCGTTGATCTTCAGCGCCTTCTTGTGCAATAAATCCCGGCTGGCTTGGATCGAATTGACACAAAACGAAGTCAACGAAGACGAAGCCTGCGGTACGCCACGCTTGTTTCTGGGCTCCTGTGGGCCTTCTTGAGGAACTTCTTCAAGACTGTGAAACAAATCCGTTGACGGGAGCTGCTCCGTATTCGCGGTGTTTCTCGATACTGCATCCTCAATCATGTCTACATCGTCCTCCGCTATTGAGCTCGAGATAGGCGTGTGTCGCGCAACGAATTCCTGCGTGAGAACTTCATCGTCGCCTGGCCAAATCACGGTCCAAAGATTCAGTCGTCATGAACTCGAAAATCGCTTGTAGCGATCGTACCGCGCATGTCTTCATCCAGTTGTGATCCATCATCTTCTATCTGGACGAAATCTTCTAGAAAGAAGGGCTTGATCGATCGCCGGCAATCTTCCACTAGTTGTGGGGCGTCAATATCAAGGCGAGGTTTGGTGTCCGAGAGCGATTCACATACAGAAATTGGAGATCTCGTCTTGAGCCAGATCAGGGGTTGGACTTTCATCCATAGAATCAGGAAGCGTCCTAGGTCCGTAGTAGAGAAGCCGCTGCTCACGAAGAGCTTGGTCTTCCTCGTTCATTGCGGCCCGTAGACTCGCCAACTTTGCGTCAGCACCAGAGGCGTCATGATTTTCACAAGAGCACGGGTGTCGCCAAGACTTTTGCAGGTCAAGATCTGACAGACCACCACTGTATCACTGAATCAGTTTCGAGCGTGTTGATGCCGTAATGTTCAATAACGCTTGGCGGCGCTCTATACGGTGGACGTACCTTTCATATAGAGCGACCCTTTCGAGTAGTCGCTCCACATTGATGACAGCATCGTCTGTACGTTTTGGTGCCGTCTCGGCCACAGACTTCTTCTCTGAGCTCGGATGGTCATGTCATATCAGAGATCCAAGGGCAGCCATTTCATAAAAGCATACTGGTGTGGTGTCTTTTCTGAGGGCCGTGATCGGTAGTATCGAGCACCTGCCGTAGCGCAATCAAATCGCCTCGACATCAGCACAGTTCATCCACATCTCCACTTATGCGCAACAGCGCACCACCCACCGCTGAGCTTTCTTGAACGAGACAGTGCACTTGACGACGCAGGATCTCTTTACATATTGCTATATCATTCATGTGCCGGTACATACCAGTTTATCGAGACAACAGCGCTCACCTAGTCGGAGGTGCACCTGCTGGGACCTCGCCGTAATTTCTGGCATTTGGCCCACACACAGCCTTGTGTCAGACGGTGTACAGACACCACACAGTATTTCTACATCAGCGCATCAATAATTGATGCAATTATTGCACCCCTCCTCACCGTGCTGCAGCGCGGCGTTGTCTTCAAACGCGTCGCTTTCCCCTGCCCCCACCATAGCAGATTTTCCCAGACAGGCGTCGAACGGTGCGGCCACGAGCGCCACAAAGGCCTCTCGGAAGGGGTCCTTGACGTGGCGCTTCTTCTCCACGTCTTCCTCCACGTCCGCCCAGAGGTCTGCGCTGCCCAGCGCCACTTCCCGCGCATTCGTTTCCCTTCGCGGCGCCATCGTTAGTGTTCTCTGCTTCATTCAACCTTCAAGATGGATACTTCTAGATGGATACAGTGTCCTTCAAACCTTCACAAAAGCATACCTCTCCATATACACGGTGCTTGAAGCCTTAGTTGTGGGAAAGATTCCCTGTGCAAAACATTTACCCCTTCAACATCAATATCGGTGTGGATGGAAGCGCTAGCTGACTGTGTTTTACATCACATTCAATCTTCACACGCCGTTCATTGGTTATAAATGGTAATTTTTTCCAATCAAAGCCCCGATTGTTCCCCAAACGTTGTTGCCCCTCTCCAATTTTGCTTGCCCTGTCCCCATTGCGAGAATCGTCCCCGACTTGAGCGGTAACGGCGCGTGGGCAATGGCGGGCTCTTTAGGCGGCGTCGTCGGCGGGCGCAGCGTGCGCTACATGACGCGCGACGAAGGTGAGCTGCCCACTTTCCAGCGCAAGGCCTCGCACTCGCGCGGCGGCTCCATGTCCGTCGAGAGCGGCGCTGACGACAGCGAACTCTTCGCCGACCACGACGAGCACAAGATCCACTCGCGGCACGACCGCAGCTGCTTCCCGGCGCGCCCAGCGGCCGTGTACACTCCCTCCACGCGCTGGATGCTCTGGCGCGCCGGATGGTCTTGGCCCTGGGGCTCGCGGCGCACAGTGGCGTTCCTGGTCGTCGCGGCGTTCGTGCTGGGGTACTACTTCCAGGTCCTCGTGTTCTTCCTGCACGTGCGTCTGGGCTACACGGCCGAGATCTTACGAACGCGGGAGGCCTCGCTCACAGCCAAGCTTACCAAGGCGCTCATCCACCACACTAGACGCGTGATCTTTGTGTGCCGCAAGACTAACTGGGACTTTATCGGCTTTATCGCGAGTCCGCACACGGTGCTGTTCGCACACGACGACGTCGAGATCCCCAAGGCGCTCGACGAGTCGCTGTCGGTTGTGCGCCACGCTGGCGTCGACAGCTATCTAAATCTCCACAACAAGACCGTCACGATCATGAGCCACGTTCACCGCTCGGGTCAGCACTTCCACTTTTTCAAGCAGGACGACGAAGCGATTGTGTACTGGCCGCACTACTACCAGTGTATGAAGCAGTGCAAGAACCTCGCCAACTGCTACGCGGGCGACATGCACGTCAACATCGGCGACGCAACCAACTCGAATTCGTACGTGTTTGCGACCGGCGGGTCCTACTTTATTGGCAATGAGCTGCTCAAGTGCATGCTCGACAAGCCCATTTTCGTGCGGCTCGACGGGCTCGATTACGGAGAAGACAAAACTGTGGGTAAGATGATCCACTTCAACAAGTGCTCGGTCCAGTATGTGAGCTGCAAGTGGTTCAACAATAAGGAGATCTACAGCCCGCACGCCGTGGTCAAGATGACCAAGCGTGCCACGGAACGGTTCATCCACGACGACACGGTGCTGCTGAGCCAGGAACAACAGGCCGAGCTGGCTCGCGCGCAGGAGACCAAGACGGAGGATGCTGAGAAAGGCGGCGCGCGTCAGGAGCACCGCGCGCGCAAGCCGTAAGCTTGTTTGCCTGGGAAGATATGATTCTCCCGTGAGGGATGCCGGAGTGGGGGCTGTGTTGCATGAGTGAGGGGCGAAAATTACATCGCACCTGCGGAACTCCCCGTCAATAGACTGCATAATTTGCATTTTTGTTCTGCTGGGGTGGATCCAAACGCTCGCGCCCCGTTGATGCAGGCGTTTGGCGTGTTCGAAGACCAAAATAGGACCAGATGAACGAAAAACAAACACAACAGGAACAACCGCCAGCATACATGAGACGTTTCGACAGAAGCGCCAGGCTATACGCAGTTACGGTAGCCCGTACACCTCAGTGCCGCCCAGCCGTCGGGTCACGAAACGGCGTTTGGACGCACCCGCAATACCTTTGAGGCAGACGTGGTAATCGCGCTACTGGGTCTGGTCACCACCAGCGACGGACGTTTATCTGCACAAGCGACCATGGGCTGCGGGGCGTCGCTTATCCAGCGATCGAGCACAAATGGAGGCGGGGAGGCCAAGGTGGCGCCGCTCAACGGCGGCGCCGGCGGCTCGGGGACGAAAAGCTCGACGCGGTCGCCGCTGACCAAAGACCAGATTAACAGCCGCATCGTGTGCTCGCCCAAGGTCGTGAGCGCCAAGATCACGGACCGCTTGTCCATCCAGTACTCGTTCGTATCACAGCGCGGGTACTATCCGGACGCGCTGGACAAGCCCAACCAGGACACGTACACGGTCATCCCGTCGTTCAACGGCGACGACGCCAAAATGTACTTTGGCGTGTTCGACGGCCACGGCACCACGGGCGACCTGTGCTCCATGTTCGCCAAGAAAGAGTGCCCTGAGCGACTCGTCAAGATCCTGGACAAGAAGTACTGCTCGTTCCTCGAGGCGTATTCCAAGTCGTTCGAGGACACCAACGCCAAGCTCCACGCGTCGCGGGTCGACGACTCGCTGAGCGGCACGACCGCCATCTGCCTATTCCTGGACGGCGAGACCATCCACGTGGCCAACGTGGGCGACTCGCGCGCGGTGATCGCGACCATGAGCGAAGGGAAACTCACGGCGCAGCCGCTGTCCGTGGACCAGACGCCGTACCGCTCGGACGAGCGCGAGCGCGTCAAGCGCAGCGGCGCTCGCGTGCTCACCATGGACCAGCTCGAGGGCATCGCGCCGATTCACGACAACTGGGCCGCCAACCTCAATGACCAAGTGGACGAGGACGGCGACCCGCCGCGCATCTGGTCGCCCTACGGCGCGTTCCCCGGTACGGCGTTCACGCGCAGCATCGGCGACGAGATCGCCGAGACGCTCGGCGTGATCGCCGTGCCCGAGATCACGTCGCTGCAGCTCACCGAGGACGACAAGTTCGTGGTGATCGCAAGCGACGGCGTGTTCGAGTTCCTCACGAGCCAGGCGGTCGTGGACATGGTCGCGCAGTACGAGGACCCGCTCGAGGCCTGCCAGAAGGTCGTGGCCGAGTCGTACCGCCTGTGGCTTACGTACGAACTGCGCACGGACGACATCACGATCATCTGTGTGCACTTCAAGTTCTCCGGCGAGGCGCTGCCGCCCAAGCGCGACCCGCGCGTCGCGAGCGAGAGCGCGCTGGATAAGCAGCTCCGCCCTGTGCGGCGCGGCATGTCTAAGGAGAAGCGGCGTGCGCAGATGCGTAAGGACATGGCGCAGCTCGTGAAAGAAGAAGACCTCGCATACCGCGTGAACGACCACATCGTGCCCAAGACGCCCGAGCAGACGAGCGTGATTCTCAAGATCACGCGCGACAACTGGCTCTTCCGGCAGCTGACGCACGTTCAGAAGGAGGACATCTACGCCGTGATGGAGCGCATCGAGGTGCGGTCGGGCGACGTCGTGATCAAGCAAGGCGACCCGGGCGACAAGTTTTACATCGTCGAGTCGGGCAGCTTCCAGGTGACGGTGCGAAGCGACGAGGAAGACGCGGGCACTGCCAAGGAGAGCGTCGTGCACACGTACATGGACAAGCAGCAGCAGGAGAACCAGTACGCGTCGTTCGGCGAGCTCGCGCTCATGCACAACGCGCCACGGTCGTCGTCCATCATCGCGCTGTCGCCGGGCGTGCTCTGGGGCATCGACTGCCGCGCGTTCCGCCGCGTGTTCATCAAGGCGCCGACCTCGGTGCTCGTGCAGACGCTCAAGAAAGTGGACGTGCTCAAGACGCTCACGCAGTCGCAGCTCGAGCGGCTCGCCAACAACCTGAGCGAGGTCACGTTCCAAGACGGCGACTACATCATCAACCAGGGCGACGTGGGCAACACGTTCTACGTGATCCAGGAAGGCGCCGTGATCTGTACGATCTGGGAAGAAGACAAAGACACCAAGAAAAAGATCTCGCGCGAGGTGCTGCGCCTCAAGAAGAACCAGTACTTTGGCGAGCGCGCGCTGCTCAACGACGCCCCGCGCGCCGCCAACGTCATTTCGGTCGGGCGCACCAAACTGCTCCAGGTCGGCCGCCGCGAGTTCGAGGAAGTGCTGGGCTCGCTGCAGGACATGATCGAGGCCGACCGCCAGCAGCGCGAGGCGCGCCACAACTTTGAGACGGCGGTCAAGAACGTGATCTACAGCCCGATGGTGCGGCGCCACTCGACGGTCATGGGGCCGCTGCGGCCACAGGACATGAAGTTCCGCATGGTCGTGCAGACCACGGACACGGGCTACCTGGCCGTGTACCAGGGCGTGAGCGAGCCGCAGCGATTCTACACCGTCAACGTGTTCGCGCTACGGCTGGTCAAGAAGGAGAAGAAGATCGACGAGGTGACCAAGTACCTAACCACGCATCGCACGATCCGCCTCGACACGCCGCTCGTGCCCGAGATGATGGCCACGTGGAAAGACGACCGCGCGCTCTACATCTCGTTCGACTCGGCCATGGTGACCGAGCTCTCGAGCCTACTCGCCGAGGAGAAGAACGCGCGCTTAAGCGAGCCGATGGCCAAGATCTACGCCGCGCAGTGTCTGCTCATGCTCGAGTACATCCACAACGCCGGCTACGCCTACCGCAACATCAGCAGCGACAACGTCCTCGTGGACACGAAAGGCTTCCTCCAGCTCCACGATTTCCGGTGCGTTAAGCTGTTCATTGGTGTGTAGTGGTGGAGAGGGAGAGCTAATTTTGTGCTTTTTTGTGTTCCAGACACATGAAGAAGCTGCCGGACGAGATGCGGACCTACACGATCTGCGGAACGCCCGAGTACATGTCGCCCGAGATGGTCTCGGCGCGCGGCCACACGTCGTGCGCCGACATCTGGGCAATGGGCATTCTCATCTACGAGATACTGAACGGCCAGACGCCGTTCACCGTCAAAGACGACGAAGGGCTCACCGAGAAAGACGTCACCATGGCCGTCTACTCCAAGATCGGCCGCCACCACAAGGATGGGCTCGAGTTCGTGCGCGACGACCTGTCGGTCGAAGCTAAAGACCTGCTGCGGGAGCTGCTCAACCCGATCGCGGAGACGCGACTGGGCGGCCAGGGTGTCGTGGACATCAAGAAAGGAGGCTCTGTGCTGCGCGCGCACCCGTGGTTCAACTCGATCGACTGGGTCATCCTCGCGTCCAAGACGCAGCCCAGCGGCCAGAGCGAGCAGCTGCAAAAGCTCTTCAACGACAATCTGGCCACCGCCGCGAGCGTCGACATGCCCGAGCTCGAGCGGTACGCGGATGACGTCGGTTGGCTCGAGAACTTTTAGATCGAGTCGGTGTGTGTGTGAGCAAAAACAACATAGCTTTTTCTCCTTCTTCTTATAGTTTTGTGAAATTTGAGAATTTGAGAACAATTTCACAAGAATAAAATATGCTTGGAAAAATATCGGCACGTTCTTCTCATATTTTATACTTCCGGATTCGGCAGGCGATCATGAAAGGTCGTCACAAATTCCTTCCTCGATCGACCACAGGCATGGCGCCCGCGACCGAGAAGTTGCCGGCGCCCGAGGGCACGCGCCCCATGATGATCTCGATGCGCGAGATGGAGACGTACCAGCTCAAGACCGGCAGCGGCCTGCGCGAGACCGTGGCCTTCCGGGTCTTCGGCAAGCAGGAGATCCTCGACCAGATCGCGCAGATCGGCTTCATGTGTCCCTTCCACGAGTTCCGCGCCGACATTGCGGTGGGTATTTTGTTTTTCTCTTTGTGGCTCCATGGGGAATTGGTGCTCCCACTGATTAGCGGGTCTACATAGAAACTGCAAGGCGACGAGCTACTGATCGTGGCCGATCCGACGGAGACCTACGGCGAGAACTGGCTGCTCTGTCTCACGCGCAAGGCCTTGGAGACGCAGATGGAGCTGATCCAGGTGCGCGAGCGTGAGCAACAGGGGGCGCTGGCGGCGCAGGAGAAGGCGTCGACCAATGACGAGGACGTAGAGGCCAAAATCGTGTACGAGGACCGACCGATGATCGCGCGCGCCTGGGGCTCGGCCACGGCGCGCGAGTCTCACGAGGACGTGGAGGCGCTCAGCATCCGCAGCTCCCGGCAGCTGGTGAGACGCAGACGCCGCTCTGGAATGGAGAGTCTTTTGTGGGGGGGGTCTCTGAAACATTGGGGGTTTTGTGTGTTGGCAGATCAAACTGTCGGTGACCAAGATGTCGGATGAGCTGAACGCCGACTGGAAGTTCAGCGACCGCGACGCCGACCAGTGTACGCCATCGTTTTCTATCTCTCTGGCGGGATTACCTTATTTTGCGGCTGGAATTAATCTAAGCATTGGTGGCAACTGTGCAGTGGGCTTTGTCGAGTGGCGGCAGCACAAAGACCCCAACTACGAGCTCACGCGGCTGGAGCAAGACATCGGCTTACAAGGCATCCCCGAGCTCACGGACAACGCCACGCAGACGAGTTGGTTCCGCTCGGTCAACAGCGCGCTCCAGTACGAGCCGATCGTGATGGAGCCCAAGAAGCAGCAGCAGGAGATGGACTCGGACAAGCTGCAGGCGTTTCTGGACAAGGTATTGCCGCTCGTGGAGGACGCGCTCCAGCAGAACGAGACGCTCGACATCTTTTTGGATCCGTTTGCCAACCTGTTTGAGGAAGAAGGCACCGGTGGCGGCGGAGGCGCGACGAACAAGAACGAGAACGCGATCAAAGAGCTGCGCAGCTTTACCGATTTAGTCTACAGCAAGAACAAGACGCTGCCCGCGATTGACTGGCATCCGAAGAAGAACGGCGTCGTGGCTGTCGCGGCTGCTGCCAACGTCAACTTTTCCAAGCGGCTCGATCTGCTGGACAAGACCGAGAGCTCCTTCATCCTGATCTGGAACTTCATCGACCTCATCCACCCGCAGCTCATGCTCGAGGCGCCGCAGGACGTGCTCGCGCTGCGCTTCAACCCGACGCACCCCAACATCGTCGCCGGTGGACTCTACAACGGCCAGGTGCTGGTCTGGGACTTCGCCAAGGCTGAGCAGCTCATGTCCAAGGGAAAGGCCAAGCCGTCGACGTCGTCGACAGCGAACGGCTCCAAGAACGACGACGACGCGCCCAAGCAGATGCTGCCGGTCAAGCCTCTCCATGTCTCGTACATCGACGCGAGCCACCGCCGGTCCGTGGCCGACCTCATGTGGCTGCCCGCGGGTATGGAGGTCAACAACCGCGGCCACGTGGTGGCGTCGACCGACAGCAGCGGCGTGAACCAGTTCGTGACCATCGCGAGCGACGGCCAAGTGAGTTTCTGGGACTTGCGCTTCAAAGACCCAAAGTACCGCGGGCTTTCGCGCACCAAAGCGGACAAGTCGTCGGCCGCCGCGAAAGACGCTGTGCCCGAGGTCCACTTCACGCCCATCTACAGCATCGCGCTCACCAAGATCGAGACTGCGGGCGAGCTCGGGCTCAAGTGCATCTGTCTCGAGCGGCCCAAGGACGACAGCACTGCGACCACTGCGGCGGCGCTCTTGTCAAGTCGCTTCTTCTGCGGGACGGAGGAAGGCGAGCTGGTCTACGCCGACTGGCGGCCGCATGCGGCGTCGGCGTCCAACGCGTCGTCCAAGGCCACGAGCAGCGCGCATGGCTCCCACGACAACGACAGCGGCGCTGGTGGCGGTGGCGACGACGGGGGCGTTGAGTACGTACAGTGGATCTGCCGCGACTACTTCCGCTCCACCATCGCCGTGCGCGTGTCGCCGTTCTTCCCGTCCATTTTGCTCACGGTGAGCGAAACCAATTTCCACCTGTGGAACGTGTCGCAGGTGAGCAAGGCGACCGACAGCAGTGGTCCGATCTTCACGTCGCCGCTGTCGATGGCCGCGCTCACCTGCGCCGCGTTCTCGCCCACGCGGCCGGCGGTCATTTACGTGGGCAGGGCCGACGGCATGCTGGAGGTGTGGGACTTTATGGACCAGTCGCACCGAGCGAGCCTCGCTGCGGGGGTCACGGCATGTGCGTTGACGTCGATCGAGTTCCGACCACATGCGACAGGCGGAAGTGGACCTGCAGGAGGTGGAGGAGGCGGCAACGCTGCGGCAGCCGCAGCAGCGACTGACAAAGGCGGTAAAACTGGCTTCACGATGGGGGCTGGACCTGGAATGCCTGTCGGAGGAGGAGGCAGCGCTGCACCCACGAAGCAGATCGTCAAGCAGCAACTCGTAGCGATCGGCGACCAGATCGGCAACTTGCACATCATGGATATTCCTCGAACGCTCGCGCGTGCGATGAGCGGCGAGCGGCAAGCGATGGAGGCGTATTTCAAGCGCGAGAGCGAGCGCATGAAGGCGACGCGCGAGGCGGTGGCCCAGCAGCAGCAGAGCAGCGCACAAGGAGGAGCAGGAACACGTGGCGGCAAAGAAGAGGCGCCGCCAAAGACTGCGGGAATTGACGGCAGGGCAGCCACAGCGACAGTGGGCGTCGGCGCTGCAAACACGACATCACCGCCAGTGGACGACGACCTTTTCAAGCAAATGGAGAGCGAATTCTGCCGAGAGCTGGGCATCGACGCGACCGACGTCACCTAGGCCTCTTAGTCCGACTCGCGTGAATGGTGGAGATGTGAATGTAGTGCATTGTGTTGCTGGAGAGACTCTGTCCGCCTTCACGTCATCAATCTGCTGCATACTCTGACACTTCTGCATCAACGCCTGTCACAAACACGAGGTAATGTAGCCATATGAAGAGCTACGCTTGTTTGATTGGCTATAAATTGCACTAATTAGTTTACTGTATCTACTCGTAATAGTGGCTTTTCTGACACACACACTACCGGCTAAAAAAGCAATGGAGTGACACCCGCACCCGCACCTTCACGAGCCGACCCACGATGCCGTTCGCGCAGATGGTGCTTGGCCCGCCCGGCTCGGGCAAGACCACGTTCTGCAATGGCATGCAGCAGTTCCTGCAGGCCAACGACCGCGACGCTGTGGTTGTCAATATGGACCCGGCCAACGAGCGCCTGCCGTACACGCCAGCGATCGATATCATGGACATGGTCTGCCTCGAGACAGTCATGGAGGAGCTCGAGCTCGGGCCCAACGGCGGTGCGCGCAGTCTCTAGCCATTGCGTATTTAACAGTCTAAGGTCACTGATGGCTCTCTTTGTGCAGGACTCGTGTACTGCATGGACTACATCGACCACAACTTTGACTGGCTCGAGGAACGGCTCCTCGCGCTCGAAGGTGCGATGGATGGATGGCAGGCGGCCGCCGTCCAGAGATTTTGAGCTCTGGGCTAAAACTTGCGTTTGCTGCAGGAAAATACGTGCTGTTCGACTTCCCGGGCCAGGTGGAGCTGTATACGCACGAGCAGAGCGTCTTCAACATCCTGCAGAAGATCCAGAAGCTCAACTACCGCATCTCGGTGGTCCACATGGTGGATGCGCACCACTGCACCGACAGCGCCAAGTTCATCTCGGTCGTGATGCTCAGCCTCAGCTCCATGGTGCGGCTGGAGCTGCCCCACGTGAATGTTCTCTCCAAGATGGACCTCATGGAGCAGTATGGCAAGCTCGCGTTCAACCTCGAGTTCTACACGGACGTGCTCGACCTCCGGTATCTGCTCGACCGCCTGGACCACCCGACGGACGTGGAGGCAGAGGACGACAGCGTCGCCTTCGACGACGAGCAACAAGCGAGAAAGCCGCCGACCGCGCTCGCTCAAAATTTTCGTCGCATGAACGAGGCGCTGATCGACGTGGTCGAGGATTTTAGTCTCGTTAACTTCTACCCGCTGCAGATCCAGGACCCCGAGTCTCTGCAGAAGCTCGTGCAGGTCATCGACAAGGCCAACGGTTTCGTGTTTACGAGCGTCGACTGGAACACGGCCGTGCTTAAAGACTATTCGTTCGGCGACCAAATTGGCGACGCGCAGGAAAAATATTTGGAGATCGCGGATGGGGAAGAAGACGCCGCGCGCCTGAGAAAGGAACTGCACCGCGCAGCGCAAGGCTGAAAAGTCGAAACATGTCAACACGGTAGTGGTTTTTCTTCTCTCTCTCTCTCTCTGCATGCATCTCACTTTCGTGTTGATATATGGTCTTTTCTTTCTTTTCCTTCTTGTCATGACGGCCTGACTACACGCGCCGCAAGGGCGTCGGCAGTCGAGTCTGCTGGTCTATGTATGCGCAAACTAGAAAAAGATACCGCCGGGATCGTCTTCGTTTTCGCTTTCGCCGATGTTGTTGAAGTATTGCTCGTACGTCGACGAGGTGCTGGGGAACGAGCTCGTCGCGCTCGACAGCGCACTCATCGACATGGAGTGCTTGGACCTTAGGCCACCCAGGCCTCCACTGAGGCTTCCGCCCAGGCTACCTCCGAATCCACCACCCAGCCCGCCAGACAATTGGCCACCTGTCGCCATTGTGCCGCTTTCCGAAGATCGGGTCGACATTGCCGTCGGGTTCAAAGAGTCGAACGAGGGCTGTCCATCAGCAGACGACTCGAACGCGATGTCACTTCCATAGGCTGGTGACGGAGGGTTCACGCGGAGATTGGCGAGGAATTCGGATCTGGTAAGGTCGAAACAGCAACGAAAGGATGAGAAACAGCGTCAGAGCAAAAGCAAACCAAACACCAAAAACCTACGCTCCAAGTCGGCCTGAACCGTGGTCGAGCAATCGGAGATCATTCAACGATAAGTTCCGGTTCGCTGCCGTGGAAACTTTGGTCAACGAGTGCATCAGCTCCATCACTTGATCGACATCGTTGACGAAATATTTTGCGGCACTGGGCTTCTTGCCGACAGTCACCGTAAACGACTTCTGGCGTCCTCGCGTTTCTTCTAGATACTGGAACATGAATTCGTCCGAGAGATCATCGCCGATACAGAGCACGAAATCCACGTATCCCGAGCCCGACGATTCGAGCGTGGACATGATCCGGTCAACGATGACCCCCTTGTCGACACCTTCTGGGCGAACCTCCAAGTAGTCCTTTCCGCTCAACACTTCCACTTGGAAATGCTCCAGCACTTGGTTGAGCTGATCGTGAAGCTCCTTGGCCTGCAGTTGACCGAACTCCGGGTCTGCATCTCGGTATTGCCAGAGCATGGAGCTTCCCTTCAGCTCCACGTATGTGCCGTGCGTACGCTGGGAGTAGATATCCATCACCGAATGAGTCACATCCTTCCAGGAATCGTCGAAATTGTCCTTAGTGCACATCCAGAAGTCTTCGCCGTCGCTCGCCTTCGAATCGCCCCACTTGTATAAATATCCATGTTCCGCCGCGAGGCCGAGGCCTTTGACAGACCCCAGCGTCTTCTCCAAATCGCTTCGCTCCTTTCCGCTGAGCACAAAAACAGTGTTGCGGGGATCCGAACAAAGCAGAGTCAGCGCCGACAGCAACTCGGGGGATGCAGCAGGGGTCTCCGCACGCGACACAAGCGTCACCTCGTTCGTCGATTGCTCGGCGGCGTTGAGATACTTGGAGAAATCGTTCTTCTTGCTCTCTTCTTGGGTAAGCGTATTGCCATAGTCGAATAGCAGAACTCGACGGAAACTCGTGCGATACGCCTTTGCGACGGCCTCGGAATCCAACAGCTTGAATCCGGCATTGAACTCGAGCATTCGGAACCCCAGCCCAAGACCATAGCCCATGTACTCGCCCTCCGCCGAGTGCTTTTTGGTTCGCTTTAAGTCGACAAGTATCCGCTCTGCCCACTTGGTCCGCGAATTGTTTCGAACATACTCGAGATCTTTGCGGTGACGCGCCAGCCGCTCTTCATCGGACACCGTCAGCGCCAAGTACAGCCCCTTCACAATCTCATCACGCTTCCACGGGTTGATGCCAATGCTTCCGGTCAACACACGACTGCTTCCAGAGAACTCAGAGATGATGACGACACCAGGCTTCTTCGACAACTCGTGCGCGTACACAAACTCGAACGGGTGGAGATTGATCGCGTCGCGGACGCTCGTTGTCAAGTAGACATCAGCAAGCTTCCACAGCGGCAGCCGGAACGCCATGTCCGTGTTCTCAACCTCAGAGTATGCGATCAACGGCTGCGTCCGCCCAGTCGAGAACCGGTCATTGATCCGATTCACAGAAGTGGCAATTTCACCATACAGAACCGTCTTCTCTTCAGATGGGTTCGACGTATCCACAATGCCAATTTGGATAATCTGTAGCTTGTCCTGGAACTCGGGGTAGTGGAGAACAAACTGCTCAATAGCTCCAAGCTTGAGGAGAATGCCCTTCAGTCGCTCAACGCGATCGATACTCACAACCACCGACTGTTTCTTCACGTCGAACTTCTGCTCGAGGCTCTCTGACTCCTGGATGACTCGCTCGTTCTGGTTGATGAAGTCCATGAAAGTCGTTTCGATGCCGATGTGACTAATCGTGAGCATCACCGTGCGTCCGTTGTACTCGATGCCGATGTAGCCACCCGGTTGTGCGCTGTAAGTTAACCCAAGAATGCGCCGGCAGCTTGTAAGGAAATGCCGGGCGTGTTCGTAGAGATGAAAGCCAATGTGGTCCGCCGACAGCATGCCGCGCAGCAAATCGGCTCGCACAGACAACGTGCGGAAGATCTCCGACGACGGGAACGGCGTGTGCAGGAACAGACCGACGTTCACGTTGGGCAATCGACGCGAGAGAAACGAAGGCGCGACGAGCAAGTGCAAACCGTGCACCCAGACCAAGTCGCCTTCGTTGTACACTTCGATCACTTTGTTGACGAAGATGCGGTTCACGTTCTTGTACGACGACCACGCATTCTTCTGCTGGTTCGGGTTCCACCACCGCGTCGGCAGCGGGCCGTACACGCCCACGAGATTGTGAAAAATCGGCCACAGCGTCCCGTAGCAAAAGCTGTGGAACGTCTCACCGAGTTGCTCGTTCAAAAACACGGGCACGCAGTGGAAGCTTTCCAGCTGGCGCGCGAGCTTTTCTTCGTCCTCCTTCGGGATCACCGACGAGCAGTGAACCGTGCCGACCCACGTGAGGCGCATCGAGCTCACGCGGTTCCAGTGCGAGCCGTGGTTTGTCTCCTTGAGTAGACCGGACGGACACACGAGGTTGTCGTCTTCCCACTCGATCGTGAACTCGCCCTCGGGCGTGCGGTGCACGAGCACCGGCAGACGATACACCACGATGATCACGCCGTCTGTCGACTCGATCGTCACGTTCTGCGGCGACTTGATCGACTCGTCCGAGTACGACCGCACGCGAGTAGGCACGGGACTGTGGCACGCGAGCCGCGCCTCGTCGTCGGCAAACGCTGGCACGGCGGCCGGCGCGCTCTGGTTGCGGCTCAGCTGGTGGTGGAATTGCGGCGGCATGACGTCGCTCTTACTCTGATCCTGGGCGGTCTCGGCAGCCCCGTCGACCTCCGCTTCCGCCTCCGCCGCCTCCTTCATTTCCACGTCCGCGGCTTCTTCGGGGATCGACTCGCTGATCGACTGCGAGTACTTTTTGGACCCGCGCTTGACGCGCTTGCCACTGCCGGTGCCGGTGCCGCCCCCGCCGCTACTGAGATCGCTCGAGTCGCCGCTGCCGCCGCCGGCGCGACGGTCCAGGAACGCCTGGCCTGAGCTCAGCCGCGGCACGACGCCCCACGTGTCCATGGGCAGCGACGCCAGCGAGTCGAGCGTGTCCTGCGTCTGGATGTCCTCCATGCCCACGACGATCTCGCGAATGCCGATCGTCTCGTAGCGCGCAAAGCGCGAGCCCGTGCACACGGCGTAGCGGTAGCGAACCACCGTGCCCACGGGCACGACCACCGGCACGAGGTTGTACCAGATCGGGTACAGGTCGGGTGTGGTTACGAGCGCGAGCCCGGCTTCGAGCGCGGCCGAGGACGCGGCGCCGGCGCCGCCGCTGCCGCCGCCCGACACGGCCGGGTTGGGCTCGCAGTCGAGCGCGCCGCCCAGCGCGGGCACGTCGCCGACGATGTAGAGCGTCTGCCCGTGGCCCAGCGGCGCGGTCACCTGGAAGTCAATGCGCGTGCCCGTGGGCGGCTGCGGCAGCCAGCCGCCGAACGCGTGGCGCAGGCGCTGCATCATCGTCGCTGCTTCAACCTAGGCATCGACGGGTTTAGTCCCCACTGTGCACACAAAACGCCAGAGACACACACAGAGAGATAGAGAGAGAAATGTCCATGTTGCAATGGCGCTCGATCTCCATGGAGCACAGGACAATTCGTTTTCTCCATGCCAGCGCGGCTGCAGAGCAGAAAAATATGAATAAAAACCGCTTACCTTGGTCTAACTGCTTTTTTGTTGGTTTGTTTTCTTGTAAACACAAACTCGCGGCTGGTTCGCTCACACGTGGCCGTTCTGTGCTTTGAACTCGCGAACGCTTCGCCTGCAGAGCCGTCGTGCTGCTGTAGACCGTGTCTCCAGTCGCCGCCAAGGTTGTGGAACGACAACGCTTGATCTCGCTTTGGATGATGGCAGCGTCACCGCAAGCGTAGTGGTGCGAGCGACTGAGAGAACACAAGCAAGTAAATGAATCAACACGTATGGTTAGTGGGTAAAATGAAATTATTTCGACCAATCCAGTGGGATTATTAGTCCGAAAATAAAAAATGGCCCACAGCTCGACGAAATAAAAAACTGAAGAAAAGGAAGAAATAAAGTGACAGGCAATTGAGCATCAACAAGAAAATATAATACCGTCCAGTCGGGCTATCATGTGGTATTTATTCCCGATATCTTACCATAGTTCCAGATTCCAGGGATCTGGTTCGAGGAATTCTCCCGGATGGTTGCTTCATGAGGTTGAAGAAGAGAAGGAATCAGCTGACGCATGTGACAGGGGCTGTTGGAATCGAATGACTGTCTTCCAATCCCTCACGCCAGCAAGTATGTATCTCAAGAAACTATCCTGGATACGCTCCATGGTTCCTGGTGGCGGTGGCAGTATCACCAAGCAAGTGCTGAGAAAGGAAGATTCGATTTCGCAGTCGGTTGGAAGCTGATAGGTAGAGGAGATATCGCTGTTTGGAGCTTCGCTCGCTGTCGACCGAATCATGAATCCATTTTTCCAGAGACACAATCCTTAAGTCTCGCGATAAGGTACTCGCTTCACGGCTTCCACAGCTTCCACAGCTTCCACAGCTTTCTTCGACAGCGAGATTTCTCTGTATCAGACTATAAGCGCGAGTGCTGCCTCTCAGTATATCAGCACCCACGGGCACAGCAAGCTGAAGTTTAGTGGCCGTTGTCTCAGTCAGCCAACAAGACTTAATACCTCATCCCCGCGTTTGCAATGCACATTGCGAGCGGTCACATTGATCGTGCTGGTCAGCCATCACCAACCTCCGTGGTCTGCCATAAGCGCTTGGGTCTCCAATGCCTCCTCATGTCACTATTTGGAGGATCGATCGCTGGTTCGACGTTGTGGAGACATCGACACATGGGTTTGAAGTGGTCTCGGTGATCTTGACGGTGGAGATCGTGGCGGCGATTGTATCCTCTAGTATTGACTCCTGGACGAACAAGCCTCAGCATCCAGCAACAATCAAAAGTTGAACCCGTCCGTACAGAAGTGATGAAGCCACAGCCATGTATTGCGTCCTGATAGTGTACGCGTCAACTGCGGCGCTGAAGGCTGAAGCGCCTCCCTCAACTCAACTCGAGTCCACTGTGCACGCCTCGCTCATCGTTTCTTAAATCCGTATTTCTTCCTTTCGTAGAACAGATCAGTCTTGGAGCTGCCGAGATTCACGATTTTGGGGCATCCGTCGCGGTCTTTTTCGAGCTGGGTGCACTCTCGGCAATAATACGCGTCCGAGATGCCCGGGCCGCCGCAGATCACGCAGCGGCCCTGGTAGGAGCCGTAGTTGCACTCGTCGCAGACGCGCACGAGCGTGCACGGATTCACGTACGAGTCACAGACCACACACTTGCCGTCGTCTTTCTCGCAGAGACGGCCGATCGCGATGCCGGGCTGCTTGCGGCACATGACCAGGTCCGGGTGGTGCTTCGCCATAGTTGCTTGATCTCCTTGGTCGGGCTTGGTTGCCTGTTCGCTTCGAATGGATCCTTCCACGATCTCACTGGCTGAAAAAAGTTTGTTTTTCTCCAATCCAAGGATATTTTCCCGCCTAGGTACGTTCACACCTTTATGCGAAATTTGAACCACGCAGATTCACGGGATTGGCTGAAAGTGATCAAAAATAGATTCCATGCATTGGGTAAAAATACAGACGGTCGAGAGCCCAACTGTCCCCCCTCCTCTTCTTTCCTATTTTCAAATGGAAATATTATCACTTTGAGGGGAAATGACCATCCCTTGTCGTTTCTTCACTGCCTCTCTCCTGCGGCGCTTTGAGTTCTGTATGGTATAGTTTATCCCTCACTCTTCGATTTGCTTGGGACCAGTATCGGCATAGAAAGAAGAGGTCAAACCGCGGCGCAGACTCAAGCAGCTTCAAGCAGCTCAACCGATGGAACCCCTTGCCGCGTCAGCCGACCATGCCGCCACCTCATGGCTGCCCCCCGTGAAGCCTGGCAAGAAGCGCAAGCGCCTCCAGAAGAAGGCTCCTGGCGCGCCGAAACGCGGCAAGTCACCGTACATCCTTTTCTCCATGGAGCGTCGTGAGGAGATCAAGGCCACACTGGCGCCAGATGCCAAGGTGACGGACATCATGCGTGCGATCGCGGATGCTTGGGCCAAGATGGCCGACGAAGACAAGCAGCCTTGGAAGATCGCGGCGGAGCAGGACAAGCAGCGCTACGAGGAGGAGATGGCCTCGTACGATGGACCCCTGCGAGTCCCGAACAAGCGCGCCAAGAAGCACCCGGATGCTCCGAAGCGCGCGTCGTCGGCGTTCCTGTTTTATAGCCAGGTGATGCGATCGCGTATCAAGGCGGACAACCCGGACATGAAAAACACGGAGATCTCGAAGCAGCTCGGGGAGGCCTGGGGGAAGGCTACCGAAGCCCAGAAGGCTCCGTTTGTGGAGAAGGAGCGCGAAGACCGAGCTCGTTACAAGCGCGAAATGGAGGAATGGAACCAGACGAAGGCCGATCGCGAGTTCGAGTCGCAGCATTACGCCAGCTACGCCACTATGACGGGCTTTGACAGCATGGGATATGGCGCGTCGTACTCGACCACTGAAGTGTAAGAAGTGGGATGGAAGGAGTCTGTATATATATCTGTGCGTCGTTAGTCTGTCGAGTGCTGCACGAGAAGTGCTCAGGCTCTGAGCGCCTCTGAGTTAGAGTCTACCTTTTCCGTGTCGCTAGGAGCCCTACAGCTCCGCTCTCTCAGAGTTTACTGGTAAACGCAATGGATCTGGGGGAAGCAAAGAAAACAATATTGAAAATCCAACGACTTCCAAGCTCAATCGAATTCATCCTCATTTGCATTTCGCTCGATGAAAGCGGTAAATGAACAACTTCAGACACACTTACGCCGACGAGAGAGCGTCGACACCCGGCAGCACCTTGCCCTCGAGCAGCTCCAGGCTTGCGCCGCCGCCCGTGCTCACGTGGCTAACCTTGTCTTCCGTCTTGAACTTGACACAGCACGTAGCCGTGTCGCCGCCGCCAATAATGGTGGTAGCACTGGTGGTCGTGGCCTTCACGACAGCGTCCATCACGGTCTTCGTACCTTCCGCTGTAAATTAACAAGTCTGTCAGTAACCAACCTTTCTTCACCGAGCCATCACAGATCTTAAACGTACCAAAGGCGTCGAATTCGAACACGCCCATCGGTCCGTTCCACACGACCGTCTTGGCGTTGAGAATCGCGGCGGCGAACACCTCCTGCGACTTCGGTCCGACATCAAGGCCGAGCCAGCCAGCAGGGATACCCTCCTCCTGCGTCACGACCTTAGTCGCCGCATCGGCGGCAAACTTGTCGGCGATCACGAAGTCCGTCGGCAGGTGCAGCTTGACGCCCTTCTCTTGGGCCTTGTCAACAATGGCCTGAACGATCTTCGCACCTTCCTCGTCGTACAGCGAGCTGCCGATCTCCATGTTGTTAATCACCTTCTTGAAAGTGAAGGCCATGCCGCCACCGACGACCATCTCATCGACTTTGTCAAGCATGTTCATGATCAGCTGAATCTTATCGGCGACCTTGGCACCGCCGAGGATCGAGACGAAAGGACGCTCCGGCGCATCAAGCGCCTTGGCAAAGTACACCAGCTCCTTGTCGAGCAAGAAACCAGCTGCCTTCACCGGGAGGTCCACGCCGACCATCGAGCTGTGGGCACGGTGGGCGGTGCCGAAGGCGTCGTTGACGTACACGTCGCCGAGCTTGCTCAGGCTGGCGCGGAACTTGGCCACTTCCTCCTTGGAGGCGACGACCTTGTTGCCAGAGGCATCCTTGCCTTTGCCCTCTTCCTCCACGTGGAAGCGCAGGTTCTCGAGCAAAATCACGCTACCAGCCGCGGGGTCGGCGCACGCGGCCTCCACCTCGGCACCAACGCAGTCCTTGAGGAACTGCACGTCACGCGCGAGCGCCTTCTTGAGGTATGTTGCGACGGGCGCGAGCGAGTACTTGTCGACGACGCTGCCGTCCGGGCGGCCCAAGTGCGACATGAGCACGACGGCCTTCGCGCCCTTGTCGAGCGCGTACTGGATGGTCGGGAGCGCGGCATCGACGCGCTGCGTGTTGGAGATGGCGCCGTTCTGGAACGGCACGTTGAAGTCCACGCGGATGAGCACGCGCTTGCCCTGGACGTCCACGTTCTTGATGCTAAGCTTGGCCATGGTGACAGGTGTGGTTGGAGGGAAGTATGTTGGTGTCGGGGCTCTGAATCGGATTCTAGACTGAGCACAGAAGGCTGCTTGATCGCCAGGATCCTGAGTTGCAGAGAAGAGAGGGCACGTGACACGCGCGAGTCATCACTCCTTCCAAGATCGCACGAACTTAGTTGACCCAAGCAGAAGCGCACTTACCACAAATACCGGTATTGGATGGACTCACAACCGGTTGAAGTCCGGGAAAAATTCAGTATGTTGCTGGATCGTGCGCCTAGCGTTTTCAAGCATCCTCCCCCTCTTGGCCGGAGACGCGTGCCCCATAGTGAAGTTAAGTCAAGCCACGGGTGCCCTCCCTGTTTCTGTCAACGTGGCAACCCGACGAGCGCACTCTTGCGTGAGAAGCTCTCTCTCTCACTCACATCGCTGCTGTTGTCGTCCGATCTGGGTCTGAGTGAGTGTCACGTGCGACACAGCGGAACCAAGCCGAACGAAGCGCGCTAGGAAGGAAGGGCGCGTCCGTCACCCACAACCGACCAAGTCAGGCGCGGCAGGAGAGCCCATTCTGCGATCGAAAGAGCCGTTGACACCAACAGTACACTGCACGACCGACGCCACCGGTACGTTCGACTCCGCGTTGTTGAAGTGGTGGTGGTTCGGTCCGATACGGGCGGGGGGAGCGAATGAGCTCGAGCGAGTAAACGCACCCCTCGCTCTGGCCGTGGCATCTTGTCCAGCACGTTTAGTTCAATATGATCACCTAGACGCAGGTCTAACGTTTTTTGTTGTTGTTCTGCGTGTCAGGCACAGTCTAACCAGAGATCACCCGAGCTGATCATTCTTTTTTTTCCTTCGTCGCCGTTAGACCGAAATGTCGAACCGTCCGAAGCCGCGAGTGGAGCTCGTGAGCTCGAGCGCTTTACCGGCGCACAGCCTGTTCAAGCCGTCGCGCGGCGCGCCCGTGGACGTCTCGCAGCTCAGCATCGCGCAGCGGCTCGTGCTGGAGAACCGCCGTCGCGCCGAGCAGGAGCAGCTGCGCCGCCGCAGCACGCAGGACGTGGTGCGCGCGCTCGCGCAGACCCCTATTGAGATTGGCTCGCAGATCTGGATCCCGGATCCGGAGCACGTATGGCGCATTGTCGAGATCATCTCGTACAAGGAAGATGCCGAGAAGGGCATGGTGCTCACGGTGCTCGGCAAGTACGGCCAGGAGCAGCTCGATCTGCGCGAGCTGGGCGACTTGTACCGCGTGAACCCGCGCGTGGTGGACGACATGACGGCGCTCTACTACATCCACGAGGCCGGCATCTTGGAGAACCTGCACGCGCGCTCGCGCACCGACAATCTCAAGCCATACACGCTCATGGCCAACGTGCTGATTGCCGTGAACCCGCTCGTGCGCGTCGTGGAGCCCAAGATCCAGGACTACATCAAGACCCAGATGGGCGATCGCGCGCCCCACCCGTACGCGATTGCCGAGGTTGCCTTCCAGCAAATGGCGCTGCGCACGCCGGCGCAGTGCCAGTCGATCGTGATCTCTGGCGAGTCAGGCGCGGGCAAGACGGAGACCTCGAAGATCGTGCTGCGGTACCTCACCTCCCGCGAGCACTTGGCGGCGCTGGCCACTGCGAACAAGAAGTCGCGTGCTGGCAGCAGCACTGCGATTGCGGCGGTGGCCGACGCGGATGACAAGACGAAGCTAGCGATTGAGCTCGACAAGCGGTTGTGGGACACCAACCCGATCCTCGAGGCCTTTGGTAACGCCAAGACCCTGCGCAACCACAACTCGTCGCGGTTTGGCAAGTTCATGAAGCTCCAGTTCGAGCCGGAGACCAACTCGCTGTGCGGTGCGTTCATCGAGACGTACCTGCTCGAGAAGTTCCGCGTGGTCGCGCAGATCCCAGGGGAGCGCAACTTCCACATCTTCTACTTTTTGCTGTCGGGCGCGGACGACCAACTCAGTGAGGAGCTCAAGCTCGAGGCGGCCGCCAACTACCAGTACTTGAACCAGAGCGGCTGCGTGTCCGACCCGAACGTCGACGACGAGCTGCTCTTTGACGAGGTCATCAGCGCGCTCTCGACCGTCGGCATCACCGCTCCGCTGCAGAAGCAGGTCTGGACGGCGCTCGCCGGTCTGCTGCATCTCGGCAACCTGCAGCTCAAGGACCGCGAGACGGCCGAGGGCGACGCCGGCGAGGTCACGGCGGACGCGCAGCGCTACGTGCAATCGTGCGCGAGTCTGCTCGGCGTGGAGGCCGCGGCGCTGACCAAGGTGATCACCGAGCGGGAGATCTCGACGCGCGGCGAGATCTTCACGATCCGGCGCTCGGCGAAAGAAGGCAGCTACGTGCGCGACGCGATCGCCAAGTCGATCTACAGCCACTTGTTCAAGTGGATTCTGTACAAGATCAACCAATCGCTCGGCCACGGCGCCAGCTCGCTTCCGTTCATTGGCGTGCTCGACATCTTTGGGTTTGAGTCGTTCGAGGTGAACGACTTTGAGCAGCTCCTCATCAACTACGCGAACGAGGCGCTCCAGGCCACGTTCAACCAGCAGGTGTTCATCGCCGAGCAGGAGCTGTTCACGCAGGAAGGGATCGAGATTGGCAAGATTGCGTGGCCCGACAACCGCGACTGCATCGAGCTCATTTCGGCCAAGCCGAGCGGTCTCTTGCCGCTTCTCGACCAAGAGTCCAAGACCCCCAAGCCGACGGACGAGAAGTGGAATAGCATGCTCCACAAGACGCACGCCGGCCACGCGCACTTTCTCGCACCCCACGAAAAGGACAAGAAGTTTGTGTTTATCATCAAGCACTTCGCCACCAAGGTGCCGTACACGATCGGCAACTTTATCGACAAGAACAACGACACGATCCCGAAGGATCTCGAGGACTTTGTCATGTCGAGCAAGCTGCCGCTGGTCACGGAGATGTACTCGGCCAAGACGGAGGTCGACTCGATGGATGCGCCCGTGTCCAACTCGCGCAAGGTGGTGAGCGTGTCGTCCAAGTTTACCGAGCAAATGCAGGATCTGGTCGACACGCTCAACGCCACGCGCTGCAACTTTATTCGATGCATCAAGCCCAACCCGACCATGACGCCCGGTCTGTTCGATCACGGCTACGTCGTGGACCAGCTGCGCTGCACGGGCATGTTGGCGACGTGCGAGCTGCTCAAGGTTGGTCTGCCGACACGTGTGTCGTACGAGGAGATTTGCCGCATCTACAAGCCCGTGCTCCCGCCGACCGTCACGCCCATGTTTGCCCAGTACAACGAACGCACGTTCACCGAGGCCGTGCTTTGGTCGTTCCGCGTGGACCCGGACGCGTACCGCCTCGGCCGCACCAAGGTCTTTTTCAAGACGGGCAAGATTGCGCTGCTGGACGCGCTGCTCAAGGTCGACATGAAGAAGATGGGCCCGTGGATCGTGTCGCGTCTGCGCAAGTGGCTCGCGCGCCGTCGCTGGCGCTACGCGGCGGCTAAGATCATGGCCCAGAAGGCGTTCCTGTGGCTGCTCGAGCACACGCGCAAGCGCAAGGCCGCGATCCTCAAGATGCAGGCGGTCTTCCGAATGTTCCAGGTGCGCAAGCAGTTCATCAGGGAGCGCAACCAGTACCGCAACCGACTGCGCCGCAAGGCGCTCGCGCGTAAGCGCTGGAAGGCGGCGATCACGGCGATCATCGCCGGCAACGCGTTCATGGCGCTGCTGCTGCGCGCGCGCGGGCGTCTCGCGGACCAGCAGGCAACGCGCAGCAGCGCCGCGATCAAGATCCAGGCCATCGTGCGCGGCAAGCTCGGTCGCAAGAAGGCGATCAAGCGCCGCCAGCAGCTGGAGGAGGCCCAGTGGCGCAAGCGTCTTCTCGAGGAGCAGGCGGCGGCCGCCGCCGTCAAGCAGCAGAGCGCCAAGCGTCGCTGGCACACGGCGCTGTACGCGATCGCGGCCCAGCGCCACTTTGCTCAGCGGCTCCAGGCCATCCGCAAGGCCCGCGCAGCTGTCGAGGAAGCGCGTCGTCGTGCCGACGAGCAGCAGCGCCTCGTGCTGCAAGCGCAGGAGGAGGAGCGTCAGCGTCGTGTGGCCGCCGAGCGCGAAGACCAGGAGCGCCAGCGCCTCTTGGCGCTCAAGCGCGACGCCGCCGCGCGTACGATCCAGAACGCGTTCCGCCGCGCCGTGCTGCGCGAGGAAGGCCGTCGTCAGCTGGCGCTGATCCGCGCGCAGAAGGCCTCGCTCGCGGCAGCGCTCGCCGCGCAAGAAGCCGCGAACGCCGCCGACGCCGTGTCGCACGCGCACCAAGCCGAGGCCGACGCGCTGCGCCGTCTCCACGAGCTGGAGGCGCACCAGAAGGCCCACATGGGCACGTTGAGCGCGGTCGGCGCTGTCGGTGTCGCTGGCTCGGCCGGTGTGCTGGGCGGCGCCACGCTCGGCTCGGTGCAGCCCATGCCGGGCGTCGCAGGCCAGGCCGGCGAGCTGGGCGCGGTCGGCAACCTGGGCGTGCCCGGTGCGATGGTCGGCCATGAGACGCTCCAGAACGCGGACCTGAGCTGGATGGCGCAGGAGAACGTCAAGGTGGAGGGCCACGCCGTCGCAGGCGACAATTTCAACTCGGAGGAGCTCGCGCAGGCCGGCCGCGACCTCTTCGGCGAAGGCTACGAGATGCCGCAGGGCCCGCTGCTCTCGGCGGACGACGACAACCTGGCCAACCCGGTGCGTCGCATCCAGGAGTTTCCCACTGGCCCGCCGATCCCGTACAAGGGCGGCATCATGACGGCCACGATGCTCGGCCACCGCAAGCTGCAGGACGAGAACTGGGGCGACGAGTACACGGAGTACGTGGTGCGCGTGACCTGGGGCCGCGACATTCTCGAGCAGTCGAAGACCTCGTGGCTCATCGGCGGCCGCTACAACGACTTCAACGCGCTCCACCAGGAGCTCAAGACGGCAGCCTCGGGCCGGCGGGGCAAGCGCGCGCCGTGGTTCCCGCGCTTCCCCAAGCGCCACCCGTTCTCGTCGATGATTGGCAAGAACCAGGAGGAAAAGTTTATCATCAAGCGCGAGAAGGAGCTGAACCGGTACCTGACGCAGGTGCTGACACAGATGCCCGACGCGCTGCTGAACGTGCACATGGACCGCTTCCTCAACATGACGATGCGCACGACCGACATTAGCGAGCGCGAGGCGTTCGCTGAGGCGCGCAAGCGCTGGGAGGACGAGGAGCGCGAGGCGCTGGCCAACGCCGCCGAGGCCGAGCCGCTCACGGACGCCGAGCTCCACGAGGTCGAGCAGCTCGTGCACCAGCTGCTGCAGAAGGTGATCTACTCGGCGGGCGACGTCCGTCAGGACACGGAGCTCCAGGAAATGCTCCACGCCGTCAAGGTGCTGGCTCCCCGCGTGGCCGCGTCGTCGCAGATTGGCAGCAACGTCAACATGGAACTCGTGCCGCTGGCGATGCAGCTGCAGGACGACATCCAGGACGCGTTCAACCAGTACCACGACACGCTGCTGGCCATCCGTCTGGGCCAGGACATCAACTAGAAGAAGAAAATTAAAAAAATCCTCAACCGGCTCGTCGCTCGTGTCGATGAAAGACTGAGCCTCCGTCATGGCGAAGCGCAGAGGACGAAAGGACACGTTTAAAAAGAGCAGCAGCAGCAGCAGTAGGAGGTGTATGAACTCAAAGTCGCCAACCGCGCACTTTGCGGGGTCAAAGAACAGCACCATGTGAGTAGCTTTGGCCATGTTGGTTGCTTTTGCTTAGCCATCGATGGGCGTCGCTAGCGCGGGTTTGTAGCCTTTGGCGACGAGAAACAGCTCGATCGACTCGGGCCGCGAGGACGCCGGCTTGACGCCCTTGACGAGCTGGAACTTGGTCTTGAGCGCGCTGCGGAACTCCTCGGCGTCCTCGCCTTTGAGGATCTTGGTGGCGAAGTGGCCGCCGGGCTTGAGGTAGAGCTCGGCCATCGTGAGCGCGTTGTAGCAGAGCCGCAGCTGCTGCTGCGCGTCCGTGAACGGGTTGCCCGTGAACGCCGGCGCCATGTCGCTCAGCACCACGTCTACGCGGCGGTGCCACCGGCGCAGGTGCTCGTCGATCGCGCGCCGCACGTCGGGCTGGCGGAAGTCGCCCACCACGACGGCGACGCCCTCGAGCGGGTCGAAGTGCTGCAGGTCCACGGCCACGACGCGCGCGCTGTCGGCCGAGGACTTGGTGGCCGCCACGGCCACCTGGCTCCAGCCGCCCGGCGCGGCGCCAAGGTCCAGCACGACGTCGCCCTTGCCCATGAGCTGGAACTTGTCGTTGAGCTCCTGCAGCTTGTAGGCCGCGCGCGAGCGGAAGCCCTCGCGCTTGGCCTGCTTCACGAGCGGGTCGTTCCACTGGCGCCGCACCCAGCGCGCGCTCGCGTTGCTCTTGCCCTTGAGGCTCTTGTGCTCGCGCCTGGGCGCCGCCAGTGCCACGGCCGGCCGTCGCAGACAGCGCCAGAGCAGCGGCGTCATGGTCGCCATGGTGAAGAAAAACTCTTGGTGGGCATATTGATGGTGGTTTATGTTGCACACGCGAAAAGGAAGGTTTTTATGCGCAACATAAGATTGTTTAATCCGGCGCACGATTGTTGATGCTGTGGCAGAGTCAGACGGACGTCAGCGTTTTCCAGGGAATCGGCTTATCCGCGCGGTACTTAGCTCCGCGCTCCTCCTCTCGTCCTCTCTACCGTCGGCGCCTCCACTCTTCTCCTCTTCACGACCATGAATCTCGCCAAGAAGCTGCTGGGCATGCTCGCCAGCAGCGCGCTACTCTGCGCCGGCAACCTCTGCATCAACGCGTCCAAGACGCAGGGCGGCCAGATCGGCTACATCAGCGTCACCGTCACTTTCCTCATCGAGGTTCTCAAGCTGGTGCTCTGCCTCGTGGCGATCGTTGTGCTCAAACTGCCGCCGCCGGCCAAGCTCACACTGAAGGAGAGTGCCTTCTACGCCGTGCCATCTTTGCTCTACATGATCGACAACAATCTCACGTACATCATCCTGCGGTACATCGATCCGGCGACGCTGTCCGTATTATGGAACCTTAAAATCCTCACGACAGCTGTACTATTCCGGTTTGTGCTCAAGCGCCGACTCAGCGAACTCCGGAAAATCGCCATCCTTTTGTTGCTGCTTGGGGTGGTCACGAGCCAGTCGGACCACATCGGCAAAGCTTCCAAGAACGAGCCGAGCGCGCATGCAGCGACCGATCCGACGAAGGCGTCCAGCAACCCACAGGAATTCATGTTCGGGATGATCTTGGTGCTCACGGCCGTGACGATTTCCTCGTGCGCGAGTGTGTTCACCGAATGGGCGTTCAAGCGCAAGGACTCGTCCTCCTCTTTCCTGTGGCAGAACGCGCAGCTGTACGTGTACGGCATTCTCTTCAACGGAGTGGGACTGCTTGTCGAGTCCGACGAGATCTCTTCCCGGGGCTTTTTCGACGGATACAATGGGTGGACGATTTCGATCATACTCGTCAACTGCATCGCGGGCATCTCCATGGGCTTCATCCTCAAGTTCCTGGACAACATCGCCTCCGTGTACGCGCACGCCATCGCCATGATGCTCACGATGCTCTTTTCGATCATCTTCTTCCAGTTCTCACCGTCGCTGGAATTCGGCTGCGGCCTCTCCGTGCTCCTCATCTCCATGTACCTCTATCACCACAAGGTCGACAGCGGCGGGGCTTCGTCCGCGCCTTCGTCTCCTGCCGGCAGCTGCCACAGCGCGGCGCATGAGAAACCTAACAGCACATCCTCCTCCTCGCTAACCAGCTCCACGTCAGTCATTTCGCTGTCCGCCGCGGGTCTCCACTCGAAGAAAAAGCAGCAGTACGAGAAGGTGCCCACTAGGTTTACCGACATGGAGCTGGGCGACGGCAACAGCCCCACGAGCGGCTCGTCCACCAGCGACGACTAGTCGCGTCTGCTGTACTCTGTACATACTCAGTCAGATCTTTCACGTGAAATTGATGTCTGCCCCGCGCATTTTGTGGCGGGAGTCGGTGTGGGCAAGTGGAGCTGGTCCCCTCCCCTCCCGCTTCCGCTCCTCTCCTCCGCTTCCATCCTCCGTCTTCCTCCACTTTTCCTGTTGAACTTGACCAACAGCGGAGTGGAGCGCGGGGATAAAATGACTCTCTTGGGTCACATTAGCGGACGGTCAGTGTAGGGTTGCGGGAATTGGCCTTTTTGTGTATATCTTCGAATTTGGGCGGGTCTAAACTGTCTGAAACTTTGTATGAGCATCCACTCCATTGGAGGGAACTCGGGTGGTGAGGTCAATTAGACCCGCGCAACGCACGACACACAGGCATTGACGGCGGACAGCGCGGCGGAGCACACCAGGTTTTTTAGGCTTCAGACTTGGAAATTGTGTGTGCTGCCACGGCGCATCCCGAAGCCACTATCACCTCTCCATCGGCCTCGCCGGCGCTCCCCCCACTACAGCCAGGCGTCCTCGTCTAAATGGCCCGCGCCGCGCCCTCATCCGCAAGAGAGACCATGGTCCCCGCGCGGCCGCCAGCCATCGCGCTCCGCCACGACGAAGACGTGGACGACGATGCGCTGGACGTGGACGAGAGTCCCATGCGCGACGGCCGCAACGAAAACTCGCTCGCTTATTTATGTCAGAGGTATGTGCTTTGGTTTAGACTTGCAAACGGAAATGTGCCTGGACGGAAGTTCTGATGGGATTTTTTGTTGTTGGTGACCTTCCAGATTCTGCGAAATGTATCAAAACCACAGTGAGCCCATCAATATAGACCTCGCGGCGAAAGAACTAGGTGAGACTGCATGTGTGTTTACAGCGCTCTAACGCGATCTAACGTGTCATGTGGTTGGTGGCGTCAGGCATCCAGCGGCGCCGAATGTACGAGATCCTCAATATTATTCAAAGCGTCGGACTCGTTGGCCGGTTGCGCGCCAGCTTCTACCGCTGGGACGGCTACGATAAGATGGCAGTCGTGCTCGAGCGGCTCAAGGTCCGTCGTAACCTATTGGTTCGGTTGGTCTAACCTGCCCAGCGAGCCCCAGTCTAACCAGTTTCTGAATAATAGGACGAAGGGCTTGCACGCCTCTCCATGGCCAATCGAGCGACGTCCGCCGGTGGCGCCGCCGCTGGGGGCAACCTTGGCTGTCTGTCGCCCGAGGGTCAGCGCCGCAAAGCCGTGGCCACGGCGCTCGGCGAGCGCTTTGTCCAGATCTTTCTCTGCAACGTGAGTGGTCGCCCGTCGCCGTGGGTCTAACCTGTTTGTTTTCTCGTTTTTGGTCTAACCACGGTCTATACGCCTCCCAAATGCAGGAGGTGCCGCAGCCAGTCATTCTGGAAGATATCATGGGGCTCTTCACGGCGTGCGTGGGCGCGAGCGGCAGCGCCGCCTCTGCGCTCACCAATCAGACCTGTGAGTCGAGTCTATCCGAGTCTAACCTGGTTTTAGACCAGTCTTGAGCTGCCGCCTTTCTCACACGATCTCTCTCCCTCTCTCTCTTTCCTGCGCAGCCTGCGCGCGTCGGCTCTACGACATCGCCAACGTGTTCTGCTCCATCGGCCTCGTGCGCAAGTCGTGCGCGCCGGCCACCGACAACCGCCGCAAGAAACGGCTCTACGACTGGGTCGGGCCCGTGCCCACCTCCACCACCACGCCGCTGCGGCCGCAGCGTCTAACGGCCGTGGCGCCGAGCGCGAGTCCAGGCTCGGGCAGCGCCAAGCGGGCCAAGCGCGACGGCCTCGACTCGCCCAAGTCGATCCCTCTGCGCAAGAAGAGTCGGCTGCTGGGCGGCGCCGGCGCCGGCACCGAGCTCAGTCTCGAAGCGTCGATCCGCCAGGCCGAGGAAGAGGCCGACAACGCAGAAAAGACCAACACTAGTTCGACGCCCAAGGTGCTGCAGCACCCAGCCGTGATGGCGCTGCGAGGAGCCGGACTCGCGCATCCTTCGTCCGGAGCGAGCGCAGGCGTCAAGCGTGCGATGCTCTTGGCGCGGACGCTGGAGCCGCCCGGAGGCGCGAGCGCTCTGTCGGCACTCGCGTCCAAAGCCTCCGCCTCGCTGTTTAACCCGCCTAACGCTAAGGACAGCTCCTTGTCGCCGCTCACTGCCCACGGCGGCAGCAAACGCCTGACTCCGCCCGCGCTCCCCTCCTCCATTTCCTCCTCCTCCTCCATATTGTCGTCCACCACCTCATCGCCCCACACCGCCCCGTGCTCCTGCACGCCCTCATCGTCTTCCGCTTCGCTAGACTCGTCCGTCGCGCTGTTGACGCAGATCGCCGAACTCCGTAAGGAGCTGCGCGACGCCCACGCGCGCGAAGCCGAGTTCCGCCAGCGCCTCGACACCCAGGAGCAGCAGCTGCAGACGCTTAAGAGCGCCCACGCAAGAGGCTCGTCCGACCAGAGCGCGTGCAAGTCGGCCACGCCCACCAGCACCGCGTTCCTGCTCAACGCCGGCAGCTCGCCGCTCACAAGCCTCGTGTTCTCGCCGTTCCAGGGCTCGCTCGCGCGCGACGCGTTCGCCTCGCTCACCGCGTCGCCCTCGCCGTTCAACGCGAGCAACTTTTTCTCGCCGGCGTCGCGCGGCAGCGGGCGGCCGCCGTTCACGCGACGGGTCGCGCGCGTCGGACCGCACCTCGTGGACCCGGCCGAGTCGGACGATCTGCTGCCGCTCGCGAGCCCGCACTTGTCGCCGGGCACGACGTCGATCGCGTCGTCGCTGCTGCTGTCGCCCATGGGGCCAACAGCGCGAGGCGGCGACAAAGAAAACCGCCAGCTGGCAGAACAGCCGCTGCTCTCGCCGCTGCGCGTCACGACCGTCAAGAGCGAGACGCTGCCGCCGTCGACGCCGCCGTGCAACCTCCTCGCGACCGCGGCGTCGTCGCTGCTGAGCCTCACCCCTTCGCAGATCCCATCGTGCGTTTGAGTCGCTAACGATTTAGGTTGATGCCGGCGATGACGGTCTCCGGAGTCTCACTTCGCTGTTTGTTCATGTGGCTTGTTTGTAGCTTCTCGCCGTCGATCAACCGGATCTTCGCGAGCGACCCGTGCGGCTCCGACACGGAGGACGAAGTGGATGGCCACGTCGCCAGCACTGTCAAAGTGGGAGAGCCGAACCACCAAGAAGCGGCTGCGGAGAAGGCGGTGGAAGAAGAAGAAGACGCCGCCAACAACGACAACGACGCGCGAGCGAATGCTTCGTCGCCTGAGCCACGCGCCGTGCGGACGCTGGCATCGCTGCCGGCGCCGTCGTCGCCCTCGCCCAGCGCCAAGGGCACCAAGGCGCTCGCTCGACACCACCACCACCACCACCACCACCACCACCAAAATCTCCACAGCGCCAAGTCTCCGGCCGCGGCGTCCTCTTCTCTGCTTCAGCCACGGATGGCCGAGTGTCTGCCGCGCGAGCAAGAGACGTGATGTGTTGTAACTGTAATAACCCACACGATAGAACAAAGAAAACTCGGCCAAATGATAAACGTGCGTCATTCTGTAAACCCCACATCGCTACGTGCGCGGCTTGGTCGCCGTGAGCACCTTGGTGAGGTACACGTGGCGCTGCATGAGCTCGGCGAGCCGCCGCTCGAGGTCCACGAGGTCGGCGTCGCGCTTCTCAAAGTCCTCGATCAGTAGCTCCGACTTGGCGAAGCCGTCGCTGCTCTTGAGCTTGTGCAGAGCGTGGCGGTTCGCGTCGCGGTCTTTCTTCCTCTTGGCGAGCTGGTCGCGGTTCACTGACAGCGCCTCCTCGAGCTTGGCGGATTCCTTCTTGAGCGTCTGGTTCTCGGCGAGGACGAACTGGAGCTTCTCCTTGATGTGAGTCAGCACCTGCACGGTGCTCGTGGTCTTCTTGCGCAGCTTGTGGAGCTCTTCGTTGCGCTCTTCGATCTTTTCGTTCAGCGTCTGGTTCTCGATCTTGAGCTGCTCAAAGTCGATCAAGTGGAGCCCTTCGGCGAGCTGCTCCTTGGCGTGGAGCTGCTGCTCGAGCTTCTTCAAGTGGGTGCGCAGATTGATGTTCTTGAGCCGCACTTTCTCCACCTCCTGGTCTTTCTTGAGCTCGGCCGCCTCGAACTGCGCGATCACGCGGTTCGGGATCGGCTTGCCCGTGCGCATATTCTCGGCGTTCTTGGCGATCTCGCGCTTGAACTCCAGAAACGAGTCCTGGATCTCGGTCACTTTGGCCTCTTTCTCGTCCAGTCTGGCCTGGAGATCCAGCGCGATGCGGTCGTACTGGGCCTGCGTGGTGGAGATCTGCCCTTTGGCTTCATGGACGCTGCGCAGACACTCCAGATAGCGCTTCTCGTTTTCGGTCGCGCTGCTCTTGTCATCCTGCCGGCGTGTGGTCTGCTGCTGCTGCTGCTCGCCGCTTGCTGCACCCGCTCCGGCTCCGGCTCCGCTCGTGCTGTTGCTGCTGCTGTCGGCCTGCGATTTCTGAAGAAGCGACGCGATGCGACGCTGCAGCTTGACGTTCCTCTGCTGCAGCTCATCGCGCGATTCCGCGGCCTCGTCGATCGCGGCGCGCAGGCGGGTGGTCTCCTGGCGCGAGTCGTCGTCGTCGTCGTCGTCGCCTTCGACGTGGCGATGCGCGAGGTTGGTCGCGGTGATCACCATGTTTGGCGTGTGTCTGCTGCTGTTTCCGGAGGTCGATTCGAGTTTCTTAAAGCGTCGCGCCTTGTCATGAGGTGAACAGGGTTATCATAGACCATAACCGTCGCTTAATTACCGAGTCCGTCGTGCTCAATGACTCCATCCAATCGTGACTTGTGCGTCTGGCAGCAAGCGTCCCCTTGGACTGTGCGCTTTTGTCGCACTGGTGTCGCCTTGCTCTTGGGCAGTAGGCGAGTGCACAAGCACACTGATGTGCTTGGCACACGCTTGTAGAAAGTCGTTCGCCGGTCGGATAGGAGACTGGAAACGAGCCACGAGGTTGTCGCTCGAAAATACGTGAGTGGTGACGACGCGTTGGCGAAGCAAATAGACGCAACAGATCAGCTGAGCGGTCCTGACGTCGACCTCATCCGCGCTCGGTTCGTTCGCTCGCTCCATGTGAAGGCCGACGTGGAGAGCACAGAGATCGTGCTCGCTGGACGCAGTCGTCGTGAGTCCACGCCAGGATCGATGCAGCGCGAGCGTGGTCGGTGGGCAACTCACGAACTGGTCGTGGCACTGGCTTGCTCGCTCAAGGTCTTCATCTGCCTGCTCGCCGATGGTCATCGCCAGCCTTTCTGGTTTTGCTCCTTCAGCGCCTTCGTGCGTGAAGTCAATGTGTATGAACTTGATCACGTGAGAGATCAGCGCGGACACCGTCGTGGGACTAAGAGACTCGAACAATGCAGAGCAGCGGACGTCGACCTCGCGCAGACCGAGAATACGAGCCAGTTGGCGCAGTGGGACTGCTAACTGGGCGCTTGCACTTGAGTGTGGCTCGTAGCAACGGATAGCCAGTCCTTCGCATTCGTTGTCACCGACGGCATACACACAGAGAACCACAGGAACTCGACGCACTAAGCGAACCGTCTTCCCGAGCAGACGCCGACTCGTTCCGTTGTCCAGTTGGTGGCGGGGGCTGGGCGCGGTCGACGTTGACGTCTCGAGAAGAAAGAGGCGGTCCGGAGTGCCGTCGCGCTTGCGCTCGACGCCCACGTGGTCGAGAATGAGACGCGCGAGCCGTTGTCGCCGAGTCCGCAGCTCCTCCGAGTCCACGGACTGAGACAACAGCATACTGTCCACGCTGCCCGAATCGCCAGAGTCCAGCGATCCTTCGTTGAGAATGTGGACGAGATCGGCGGCCTCAATAGAAAGTGAAAGCCGAGTGCTCGTATCGCGAACATAGCCATCTACGCGCAGCTGCACACCTGCTCCACCTCGCGATCCATGTTGCGCCCTCGTGTGGCTCACATCAAACACCGTGAGAATGACGTTTCCGCCCTCAGTATCCGTGAAGGTCTTGGCCATCGTCAGTAGCTTCAACCCTCGGTCCGGTCTCTCGTCAATGAGCTTGGCGGCGTTCAGAATGGCGTCCACGTGGAGCGTTTTTGGAAGCGGCGTGATCTTGTGCTTGGTGAACAGTCGGTCTTCCACAAAGTCGACTCGGATCTGCTTGGCCTCGGCGTGCGTTTTTGTCGCGACTGGCTCGAAGTGGACGCTGGTTCGAGCTTCGATGATGTGTTCGACCAACTCGCGGATCGTTGAGGAGGAAATGAGCGAGCTCTTTCCAGGTCCGACGACCTCGCGCAGCTTGGCGCGACCGCGGATCACAGTGCGCTGCGACGAACTGGTCGGTGGATGGTAAAAGTCAAACGCCATCTCGAACGAATCGCGTTGCTCAATGCGGTCAACGGGGAGCCGTGGCTGAAGACAGCTGACGATCTCGGCTTTCATGAAAACCTGTGCGGCAATCAGCACGCCGTTGGCACGGAAGCTCCCACTGTGAATGAGCTCCTCGCGGTTGTAGACAAACACGCCGCGTTTTTTGTCGGTTAACGTATCGGACGCCGCTGCATCGCTGTTGTCTTCGTCCTCGCCAAAGTCGAGGAGTGTCGTACACGATGAAGGCGTCGGCAGGAGCGCATGAGAACTGCGCGCAGAGAACATCGCCTTCTTCGATCGTGTGCGCTCAGCAGGTGGAGCGACCACTATCGGACGCCCAGTGTCAGTTGTCAATGGCTTCGCTTCAAAGCTCCCACATGGCAGCTCGGCCACGACGCGTTGTTTGGAAGGATTCCATCGCAGCACTTCACGAGCCATCACGGTCGCCATCTTTACGCGGTCTGCTCTTAGTGCCGCTGACCAGGGCAGTGTCTCCGTGGGGAAGCAGGAATCGACCTCAACGTCCCGCCACACTATCGCTTGTTCGTCACACGTATCAGGGAAGTAGACACGGAAGCATACGTTTCCACTGACTGCTCGCTGGCGTTCAGGTTCTTGGGTTTCCACTTGCACGTATACACGAATGACGCCGATTTTTTCGAGCGGGTGATGCGGAAGCACAACGAACCGGAGTCCCAACGGGAATCGAGCGAGAATGTGGTGCCGCAGCGTGCACCCTGTGATACGAGCTGCACTCTCGCCTTCTTCGTCCGGCTCTCTCTTGAATCGGAGCAGTTTTACGATCGATCGCAGAAGCGATGGCGTGGTTATCGAGTTGGCATGTTGGCACAGCTCCATCAATCGCAAGTCCATGTACTCTCGTGTTGAGAGGCTTCGACAGAATTTTCGGCTTGAATGAGGCTGATACACCTCGACACTGAATCGACCGTCGCTGTGATGTTCCAACACCGTGAGGAGCCACACACCTGGGGAGCAGCCAGTGGATGGGAGCCACCGACTCTTGATCGCCTTTCGGAGCAGGACGCGACCGGGCGCGGTCGCTTTCGTACGGACGCCGAGCTTCAATGGGGTTGGCCGTTGAAGGTCGGCGCAGGAGTAGACACCAGTTCGACCGAGCGTCTCTGATAACGATCGAGCTGCCTGCATGAAACGATAGAGATGGAGTCGCTCAAGAACAAGATTGGGAAGTTGTTCGGGAGGGATGAACACATCTCGAGCTCGTCGATTGCTCAGTCGTTCGAGGATTTCTTCAACACTCACCATACGACGAAGCTCAAGCGAGAGACTATGCACTGTGACGTCCACTTGAATGCGTCCGCGGGAGAGCTCAGCAAGAGTCACGGTCACCCGATGCCCACCAAGACGAAGCACGCGGCGGAGCAAGCGAATCGCTGGCGGCCGCACGATCAATTGTTTGTGCTGCGGGCTCAACGCAGCGATAGCGTGCTGCGCCATAGGTTGGAGCATACCCGCGAAGTTGCTGGGCGCTGCAGCAGCAGGTTTCGGTTGCAGCAAGCACAGCTGAACGAGTCGCTCGTACATTTGTTCTTGCGTGGTCGGCGGCTGGCGCGCGAAAGCCGCATCTTCTCCCCGCTCGACAGAGTTCGGTGCGAGTAGCGTATCGACGTCTTCTTCCGCGACAATGCGTTGCCACCGGCAGCTGGTCGTCGGATCGTAAGCGCTGAAGTAGATACGCTGGCAGTCGTGGAAGACACAAATGACGCAACGTCGCGAGTCCAGCGTGTGAACCTTCCTGTAGACGCGAACATCCGCAAGAGCAGCGTCGAGCAGGTCCTGGGCTGCCGCTTCGTGTCCATGGTTGGTTGAGCTGTTGCGGTAGATGACCACGCTCTCGAACAATCCCGAGACCGGCGTCGACCGATTGATGCTTGGAGCGAGTCCATGGCAGTCAAAAGTGATCTGCGCGCACGTCACGACGCTGCGAACACACGACGCAAGAGAGTGAAGCAACTGGCCACTTGCTCCGTGGGTAGCTGTTGGCTCAGGCCAGTCAGCGTGGGCGACATATGCGTTCAAGACTCGCAAGTTGTCGCCTGAAATGCTGTCGTACTTGGTAGCCTCAAGCTTCCCCAGGAAGAACGGCGGGTTGGCGAGCAATCGCCGCGCGAGCTTCCAGCTGACCCCACTCGTGTAGCGCTGCGGTATCTCATAGCGCTTGTTTGGCGTCAGAAGAATAATGACCGCTTCCATCACGAGTACAAAGCCACTGTCTCGAACAAAGGAAGGGTCAGTCGAACTGATGTGGAGCATTTCGGCAGCCATCTCTGGTTCACGAAGATGAGACAGCCAGCTGGCAATTTGCTCGAATGTGTTCTTGATGTCCTTATCGACCATCTGACGATTGGCACTGATATCTTTCAGCGTGAGCGCTCGCGAAGACGAGCGGAAAGATGCGTTTTCGTCCGCATGGTCACGAACTTCAATGTTGGCGAGCGATCCTCGAAGTAAAATACACAGCGGCGACGGTTTTAGTGACGCCTTCAGAGCTGTGAATGCCCCGAGGAAACAGCGTTGCTGAGCGTCTGTAAGGCCCACATCGCAGTCCAGGATCACGTTGTGACCGACTGCAAGCGCCTCTCGAACCATAGCATAGTCTGCACCCAGGATGTCAATTTGCTGCTTACGTAACTTGGCCACACGCGGTTGATGTTCTGGATCGTGCTGATGGCGTCGATTTATCCCGACAAATACTCCAGGAAGCGCCTGCATCAGCTCTCCAGCGATGGCGTTTCGCGCAGCAAGGGGGACGTCATACCCGACGACCAAGAGAATTCCTCGAGGCCGTCGTCTTGCCGTGTGGACAAGCTCTCTAGGCACGAATCGACGCTCCCTTGCGAGAGCTTGAATGGCATTTCCTTGCTCCTCCATCCGTTCTTGCATGGCTTCAGAAGCATCCGTGGCTTCGGCGAAAAGAAAAGGTCGCGCAGTAGCCAATCCTCCATCAGAGCGGAGAACGTTTTGTTCTTGGTACACAATCTGGAAAGCTTTTACCCATCGATAGAGCCCTGTCGCTGCGCGCCACCCCCTCTCCAGACTTGAAAACGTGAGCTCGTTGAATGCGCTGTCGCTAGCGTACATCTCGAGAATTGTGTGACCGAGCAGCGACCGCCGCAGATACTGGTCTCCGGTTGCGGCAACTCCGGCGACTTTGCTCACGCGACGTTGCAAGCGTGTGGAGCAGCGTAAGAAGTGCGCGGCCTCTTTCCAGCGGACTCCACAGACGTCAACATCTTCGTCGCGATCGGATGTGAATATCATGACGACCCGTACGAGGCAGAGCACCAGCGACGTCACTGGACGTGAAGCAGTAGCGTTTGTCGAGCGGTGATCTGTCGACACAGCTGCCATCTTCAGACACGCCTCGGCCAATTCTTTCAGGTCCGAGTGAGCCAAATCGTCACTCGACTGGAGAAGCTGTTGCCGGCTGGAAAACAGGCGCCTCACACGCTTCATCCGACTGCGCCCAAAGTGGCCTCGAAGAACTCGCTGGATCCGCAGCGCTGCGCGTTGCCTTGATCGGACGAGGCGCCTGCGAGCAACCAAACGGCGGGCGAGCAATCCGCGCGCGAAACGCTGCAATACCATACTCGCAGATAGCTGCCAATACAACTTGGCGACTCGCCGACGTGCGAGGAAGCCGCGCACAACCGCTTGAATGTACTTGCTGCCGACGTAGTACTCAATCTTCAACACTTCAAACGCAGCACGGACTAGCTTGCCTCGTGCGATTTTCTGGATGAGCGTCGCACAGAAGTCTTGCACAATCGGCTGCTCGATGCGTGCTTGGGCGCGTTGATAATCAGGCTTCTCCGCAACCTTTCTTGCAGATTGCTGCTCGTGGTCGGCGTGCCTGTCGGTGCCTACTCCAATCCGATTCTCATTCACTTGATTTGTCTTTCCCTTGGGGTCATCTGTTGCGGAAGCAATAGGCAAATCCGGCCTCATAAGTCTCGATCGGCGCTCCTGTTCGACGGCGGTTTGGCGATTTTTTTTGAAAACATGAATGATTTCTTCTTTGCGATTCAAATTCGCGGACTTAGACGCGAACACGTATTCTTTCTCGGCAAGATCGCGGCGCAATACTGCGACGTCGGAGTGAGTTTTTATCCGGAATTCTTCAAGCTCGCTGCCGAACATTTGCACACCCGGGAAGCTTTCGAAATAGGCCAGATCCATTTCTTTCCGCTCAATCTCTTCGCGAGCACGGTCGATGAGGACCCCAAGCTGAGCGTTCGCCGCTCGTTCACGCAGCAACGTTTCTTCTAGATGAGCACCGCGAGATCGACCGAACGGTGCTTTCCGAGCAGGCTTCCGTTCTACAGCACAGTGTTAGTATTCACGATCAACATGGTCAACTGATGAGAGCATGGCGTACGGTGAGGCTTCGAGATCGGTCCGAGCATTCCAGCTCTTTTTTGTGCGTACGCTTGGGGAGATACTAGCGAGAGAGCACCTCGTCCTTGCTGATCTTCTGTAGCGGAGAACGTACTGTGCATCTGTTCTTTGCTATTGCGGGCGATCCCAGACTGATCATCACGGCGAGCGTAGGCACCACCAGATAGCTCGACCATATTCACCCGCCGTTGCGCCTCGCTCTCTGGGACCAAGTTGCCATGGGTATCGTGTGTATAGCGGCTGTGGATAGCTTCTTCCTTGAGAACCACGTGTTCACAAGCGAGGATTCGTGTCATGTCCAGCTCACCGATTTGAGATGGTAGCGTGACGGTTGCATGCGAGCCGTTGCTTGGGCGCTTCGAAGCGGCGCTGGATAGTCGGGACGACATGCGAGCGACTGGAACCAGCTCTTCGTCGTTGAGGACTCGCGTTTCGTACGGATTCTTCGCGCGTTTGCGTTCGGCGAGGGCTGCGGCTTGTGCTGAACGCCACGCCGTCACCGCCTCTGGCCCCTGATCTACTAAAGTACGCTTCCCACCAACCTGGATAAAGTGAGAGCCCGAGTCATCACCTCGAGCCCCAGTTGGCAAGATACTGGATGATTTCTCGGCGGACCAGTCAAGTTGAGTGCGTGCGTCGAGGTTCACTGGAAGTATGAACGGATTACGGGCAAGTGTGAACCCCAACCATTGAATGAGACCTTGGTGCTTCTCCAAAAAGTCAATGTCGGATGCAACCTTGAGCAGGTAGTTGAGACCGTTCCACAAGAACGTTGACGACGTCGAGGAGTCTGGCTCAACTTTGTGCTGACGCTGGTGTTTTAGTCGCCAAAAAACGATGGCTTCGATCACCTCGATCGTCGATATTCGTAGCAAGTCGAGGACGTCGATGGTTTCGCTCAGATGAGAACCGCTGACTTTGCCTTGCGCGCTCGCATGTTTCAGCCGCTGCAGATAACCCTCTCGGACAAGGATGCATTTGAGCACTTCAAGCTCCTGAGTGAGGGGTATTCGTCAGAAAATGCCCCCATCACCTTCAAGCAATGTTTAGGATAAATTCTCACCTCGCCGCTGTCGGGCACTTGCGAAGGACGGTCCTCCTGTTTGGCGTAAGAAATCGCAGACGAGACTCGAGGCAACTCGACAGCCTACAAGCACACAAGGGTCGTGTCCGTAGCTCGTTTGTTTGTGCGGGTTGAACAACACGATCATTCACCTTGTGGATTCCTATTCTGTGACGCTTGGACGACACAACAGCTCCACCACTCCCAGAGGCTTTCTTCTTTGGCGATTTGGATCGAATGAGCGGAAACTCTGTGGAAGAGCCGACTTCAATTGCCCCGAGTGGACTGCATGCATCGCTTGTTAGTAGTGAAACCCAGAGCTGTTGAGACGGAGACGGCGCACCATGGGGTTGTCTTCGTCGCCACAATCGCCGACTGGATGGACCCTCCGACTCGCTTTTGAGGAGACGACATGCAAGCGCGAATCCCTCGAAACGTGGCGCAGTCTTCAACGCTTCATCTGCGTTGAGCCTCGCGATCCTTCACCTATGTACGCAGGTATAAATGGAATCGGGCACACACATTTGCGCCTTTTCACTGCCGTATCTGCTGGGTCGACTTGCCGATACCGGTACCAGTTGCAGCGCATCTGTAACAGTCACAAATCCGACCCAATATGTCTGTTTGTGCAAGTTGAGCTTAGAATTCTTCTGATTAATGGACAATTTGTGGGCGGTTGAAGCTCAGTCAAGGCTCAAGTGGAATACGAGATCGTTAGTCTGTATGCTCACTGCCAACCCAAGACGCCAAAGCGATCACTCACCTGCAACCGGGAGGACCGAACCGCTACACGACTTACGATTTGTTGAGACTCAAAGTTGAGTGGATGTTCTCCGTCGCAACATAGTCGCTTGTGCAAGGTTCCGATACGACTCAACAAATTTCTTTGCGCTGAGCTTGCTCTTTTGGCGAGGATGTGTTGATTTCATCGACTGAGTCAAATCGTCCTTCGACATCGCCAGCCGCATCGAGATCTTGGTCAGTAGAGTCGTCGAATTCCAGCACAATAAGGCTGTCCTCATCCTCCAAACACGTGTCATCGAGTATCGCCACCGAAGATTCCGTTCGGTCAAGCAACTCACAATGGGCATCTTCAAAGTCTTGGTCTTCATCCTCATCACTCGAGTCGCATGTAGCATCTACATCTTGACTCGCACAGCCTTGGGAATTGCACGAGGTTTCGTCGTCCACGTTCATCGAGTAATCGCAAAACTCGAACGACACGAAGCGATCGCTGTCCGCATCCCCATCACTCGCTTCGGTTTCGAGATGTTTGCTGTCCGTCCCGACGTTCCGTTTAGCAGGGTCGTCTTCGAAGTGAAATGCTATCTCTGAAACAGCTGCAAGAGTGGCAGACTGGGAGAGTCCTGCTAGTTGTGCATCCCTCTCCATGTTATCGCTGCCGAAACGATCAACAGAATCGATACATGAGAGCCCGGCGGAGTTCCGTTCACTTGAGTCAATACCGACAGCACTAAAATCGCCTCGCGAAGAAGCCAGTTCTTCGCACTGCTCGGCAGAGTTTTCGTCCAAATGCGTTGGCGGTTCGACTTCGTGTTCTAGTGCCAATGGGTCATTCCCTTCAGCAAAATCAAACAGCTCATCGTGCACGGTGTGCAATGGCTCCCCGACTCGCTCCAGCTCACCATCTTGTGGGCTGTTGGTGTGGTGACGTTCTGCTGGAGTAGACAGTGAAGCTTCAGTCAACTCGGCTCCGTCGACTTCTGTGGCCACGCACTGGTCCGGCAGCAACAAGTGCATCCCAATATCTTGTTCACATTCCTCACCAGTGAAGATTTCTATATCGGTTGCATTGATCTCTGGAACCACGATCTTCAGTCTTCGAAAGATAGGGACTAGTTCTTGGGCAGACTCAGCGACTGGCAGACGTTCAAGACCAAGAGGCTCAAGGCTCACAGCGGCTGGTACGTGGCAGTTGTCAGAGTTCACGCGCTTGTATTGTTCGTCCGCAGCGGAATCGGACTCCTCTGCCTTCACGACCGGTCGAGCAAGAAGAGAAAGCGTCCTCGCCTTCCGAGGCTGTGATTCGGAATTCATGATTCCTAGAATCTCCAGTTTCGCCATGCATTTGCCGACAAAAAACTCGATGACACTGCAGATCGCCTCAGATTCTGATGACTGGAACAAGAAATCCTGGTATTGTGAACAAGACGCACTCTGAGCTGAATATTGGTCGATCGAATGAGCACTCCCACTGAGCGCGCAGCAAAGGAAGCAGCACGATGTGCCGTCTTGCTGCTTTGCCACCGACCATTTCTGAATCTCGGTAAAATACCAATTGTATACCTCCGATTCGCCTTCTGTCCCGGAGCACACGGTCAGGCCGTTCGAAGACACCTCGAGTGTCGTCGTTCCGTCATTTCTCGATGGTATGTTGCGCAATGGATCTCGCAAGCATCTCACTGGAAATCGAAGAGGTTTGTCTGGAGTCATGGAGCTGTTTTGCTCGATCAGATCAGTTAGAAGACCCAGCCACGTCTCATGTTCTTGAAGATTTGTTGCTGCGAATGTCCACGTCCGATAGATGGTCACGATGTCGAATGCAAACGGAACTGCTGTTGGCCCCTTCAACGAATATGATACTCGACGGACACAGACCACGCTTGACAGGTCGATCACCCTCCGCTCTTTTGGCGACGTGTCAGGAAGACCAGGGCAGTGAGATAACTTGTCGTAGTAGACGAGGAACCCCCCAACTGGAGTTTCAATCAGCGCAACGATTTTTTGATTCCAGGTCTTGGTCAGCTGGTATTTTCCGCCACTCTTGAGCAATGTGTCGTGGTATTTGACAGACCGTGCGTAGTGCCCCTTGTGAATAAGATGAGCCATTGATCTGGAGGACTTGCCACCGTATATAAGGCCACTGCGCTTCGACGGCGAGCGAGGTGGAGACCCCGGTCTAGGCGCCGTCATGGCGTGCTCGTCGCAGTACCAGATTCTTCGTTCTGGAGCTGATCCGCAAACTTCAACCCGCTGGTATGTACCACCAGGTGCGCTACTCTTGAGACCGTCATATCGACGGATACATCCAATCACGACACAACGCGAGTGCACGCGCTCAAGTAAAGCGCCTTGGTCGCGAAATGACTTCAATGAAGCGCGGCGCGTTGACATAACGCGAGGGGATGCAGGAAGAGAGTCTCCCACAGTGGCGTTTGAAAACCGCCGTGCTGCTTGTGGAGATAAAGTAGCGTCAACTGACAGCGTTCGTCTGTAGTACTGGTCAAGAGACATGCCAGAATGGAAGAACCAGATTGCGTCGCGGATGTGCTGCGTGTCGGGCGATTGAAACGCGATGAAAGTTGGCTGCTTTGCACCGGACCGGTGGAAACGAAGCTCCAACCGCGTTCCCCCGCGCACTTCGCACGAGTCGACTTGGTCGTATTGGTAGGAAAACAAGCAAGCGCTGCGGTCGAAACAGTCCGACGATGGGAACACATACAGAAAGTCTCCATCGAGCTTCAGTCCACGCGCTTCGTTGTTGATAGAGCACGGAAACGACAGGACACCTGTCTTGAAATACTGCATTGCAAGCTTCTCTCGGGACGTGATGTTTCTAGGAGGTCGCTCGTGAGACAGCAATTCTCTTCGACGAGGCGCTGGAAAATTCAGTGTCTGTTCAGTGGCCATCGACGCTCGACGTTGCTGTATCGGTGAAGACGGTGAGTTTCGGCCAACTAGTACCCCAACGTACACATGATCGGGGGCTCTTGGCAGCTCCAGTGCTCGCAACGCCGATGTTAGCTGTGTCTCCAAGTCAATCAAGCTGGAAATGAACACGAATGACGGGGATTGTGCTCCGTCGTGATAATAGAAACACACGGAGCAGTCAGTGTAGTCCCACACGATTTCCTTGATTGATGTGAAGTCCGCTTCGAAAACGATCGTGCTATCGACCTCAGTAACAGCGTACACCGAATCCAACGCTATGCAGAAGACGACGTCGACGTACTCCTCCTTGACTTCTTGAGGGCCCCCCGACTCCCCCATGCCGATGGAAAGCAGCATTTCTCCGTGATGATAACTTGGCTCTTTCGGCACACAGCTGATCGGGTTCCCGCCTTTCGTCATTGCTGTCTCCGAAGTCGAATTCGCCGAGGACGAGAGCGCAGAGAGTTTTCTCATCGCGCTCATCTTCGCTGCAATGATGCTCTTCATGTTTGAGCGCTTCGGTCTTCACTTATGTGACTTTATCGCAACGGACTGCTTCGCTATCGATTTGGAAGTGGAATCCCGTCACCCAAACCAGTTTAGATTGTGCTGTCAGTCTATGTTTGGCCAGCAAGCCCTCCATGGGCAATGTCGGATCAAGAATATTTACTTGCGCTTCTTTTGCGGCCGTTGGCGTTTATGTTCATTCTCGCTCGCTTCTCGCTCTGTCTCCGTTTCATCTTCAGTCGTACTTTTCCCGCCTTCAGCTTCCTGGACTGATTCTTCTTCACTGCCACTTGAAGTATCAGCGGCCTCCATCGCTTCCAATTCATCTTTACTGATTGTCGTTCCGTCAATTCGACGATTCTTCAGCACACCGGTTGAAAACGCCTCCAGGACACCGTGCTCACGTGCCAACTCTTCACCTTTGTAAATGAACCTCTCCAGCAACCTCTTCACCATCGGGACTTGTGCAGCGGCGGTGGCATCCTTGATGAGTTTTCCATGTATGCAGAGGACTTGCATCCGCCGCGTCGCGACTTGAACTTCTGAAATAACCTTCATCACGAGCTCGTTGTGGTCCATGAATTGATCCTTCAGGAAAGGCATAGCCCGAACAATCACCTCTACAAATTTTCGACCTTGCGCGAGCACAGTGGCGACAATCTTGGATTTTTGGTAGCTTTTCGTGATCGCCACGAGCAGTCTGAACAGAAGAACTGCCTGAATCAGATAGTTGAGCAGGAGCACGACTTGTCCTCGTGGCAGCGATTTGTCGAAGTCCAGACGAGAAGTTGAGAAGACTAACGAGTCAAACATTGCGCGGTGAAAGATGGCGATTGTCTTCTTGTTGAGCGTCGGAAACGCCTCCACGTCGCTACCTGCATGCTCTGTCAGTGCAAGTATGCCATCGAACGAGAGAGCTTGCAAATTATCGAGAATGACCACGCCGTGGTTGAGGTAGCATGTCAGTAGAACATCCAAATCAGCACTGCGATAGACATATTTCTTGTTACCGCCCGACCAATCGCGCTGCAGAAATGATAACGCAAGCGAACTGATCGTCGTGCTCATGTCCTTCGCCACGGACATTTCCTTGTCTCGCTGCAACTGGATAACCTCCGCTCGGGCTACGACTTGGTCCGCGGGGTAGCCATATGCAATACCTGCAATGGATAGAAGAGCCCGTAGTAGACACTTCGCAGCGGCAATGTCGTCATCAACCACGAAGGAAAACTTCGTTGCCGCGACGAAACAGCTCTCGAGCACCTGGAACCGAACCACATCAGGAGAATTCTGCTGGATCTGAATTTGATGGTCTTGGGGAAGAAAGTATTCCTGACAAAGGTTTGCAGATGACATCAGCAGAGCTGAAGTATTTTGGTTGTTTGAAAAGTCGAATAGAGTCGCCCCGATGTGGAGATACGATAGGATGATTCGTCTTGCACTTTCTTGGATCGCATCGTAACCAGCGTCCTCTTCTGACCCTTCACGGTCGAGTGCACGTGACATAAAATGCACAAACCTGCACACAGCTCGCATGACTCCAGCCCCTTGGTCTCTCGACTCCACTCCTTCGACACTACTCCAGCGGAAATCATCAGAGAACACAAGACTCGGGACAGAACTTGTAGTACTTTTCTTGGCAATCAACTGCGCGCTTGACACGAAATTCTCGAACACTCGCATCAGAAACTCGACAATGGCACCGCTGTCCAGTGCATCCGAAGCTCGCGCAGTCGATGGCTCCATCACCCATTGCGAGAATTCTGGAAATGTCAGGATCTTCAACACATCTGGTGTCAATGGATAAAACGAGCGACGGACCAAGTCTGCCCTATCCAGAGGCGGAGCATTCTTTGCTGGTCTTCCAGGTTTCTTCTTCGTGACACCGAGTGTTTTTGTGGGTTGGCCCACGAAGCTATCATGCTGACCTCCACGTGGTGCAAGTTGGATGCAAGAGTGAAGAAGTTCATCGATCAAAATCGACTCCAGCTCAACGAGATGCTTCAGTCGTTCGACAACTCTGCCTCGGTGGCGGTTACTTGTCTCGTTCGCATAGAACCCGATAATTGCACGGATCCAATTGACAGAGTGCCATACCATAATCCATATGGCATTTTGGGTCTTGTCATCCAAACCAGCGACATCCTCTAGCACCGATTTCCTGATCATACCATGAAAATGCCAATGAGTATCTCACTATTTTCCAGCAGATGCAAAGGAGCGACGTACTCCATCAACTGAATTGGACACACGAGGACGCTCTCAACTTCTCTTAGTTGATCGGTCTTTCGAGCGCATTCCAAAACCAGTTCAACAAGCGCGCTTAAATAGTTCAATGATTGTTGCTGCTGCACATTCGACGAGGTCGTGAGGTCAAGAATCTTGAGATAGACGCTCGAGCCCTGTTTCAGACGTGAAGTTAAAACATTCATCGCGAAGCCACGTTTTCGAATATCGTACCGTGTCATCAAGGCTTATCCACAAGTCAGACTTCAGAGATCCTCCCAGAACCGTCTTGCGGTAAACCCCTGCTTGGACGTGAGCCGGATTGTAGTCTTCCATGAATCGATCGGACAGGAGATCCGTTGAATAATTCGCAATATTCGCGAGGATTGTGCGCGAATACTCGTCCAAGTGCAAATCCTTCACCCACCGCCGAATCTCCACGAAGAAAAATGACACGCAGTCACCTTGCGAGATAATCGTCTTGGAAAGCTCCGTTACCCATCTGTCGAAGACGGCCGTTGTCTCAATTTTGCGATCTTGTGCGTCGTGGTCGGACCATGTCGCTGCATCTTCTCGAAATCGAAGCAACATGTGGCTCATGCGAACCACAGATCCAATGATGCCGCAATGACGATAACGAGTTTCTTGGTGACAAACTTGCTTCCTCACGATGTTGACTAATTCTGCGTCTTCGTGCTCGCCGGCAGCAAAGAGAATGTTAAAAATGTGCCGGACTTGATCGAGAGACGCAACTTCCATCACATCCAACATTTGCTTGAGCGAAGGAAGAAACAGATGAAATCGATAGCGGCGCTTGAAGTGACTTTGATCGTATCGTCGGTCTCGGAACTCACGCGCGAACGTCGCCTCCGGCGAAACCATCGCAAGAAATGTTTGAAATGCTGCGTCGGTCGTCTCACTTGTCGCCGAGAGGCAGAATCCCAGTAGAGATGATACCAACTGGATAGCAACGAATGAAAATCACTAGGTGATGACTCCAACAAATGCCAGCCGCAAGACTTACCTCTCCTTGATAGTACGCAGCTTCACTCTTCCCATCCCTGTGGCAGAGAGAGAATTCCTCGAACAGGATTTCGTACATGAGTTTCCCCATCTCAACGCATACTGGACTGGAGCCTTGTGTGATGAGCATACTGGCGAGTTGGAGTAGAGATCCAAAATACGACTTGAGCGCATTGGCATGGTCCTTGATGCTTCTTACAATCAGCCCAGTGGTGATGACCCCCGTCGAAACCTTCTTCTTGAACAGTTTCTCAAGCTTCAACCGGTCTCGTGGGATTGAATGGGCTCCATAGAAGACCCACATGTCCAAAAGACACAGACCGCTAGCATTCATCTCTCCAGACTTGGACAAAATACTCACAAATGCCTTTAGAAGATCTTCACGGAAATAGAAGCCTTGGACAATACTTCCGAGCACCAATGCCTCTTCGTTTCTGGTCGGATCGAGTCCCAATCCATTGACACTGCCGATACTCGCTAATTCTGCTGCCGTGTCGGAGAAGGAGAAAGTCGAGCTCAGTTTCTCTCTGAGTTCATTCGCGATGAGGTCGACATCTGCGCCGGGAGATTCTTGCACTAGGTACTTGACAATGACGGGGAGATCCACTAGAGGAGACGAGTCCAACCGCTCGAGTACACACTTGACTACGTCACTCGTCTGTTCATTCTCCACGTTGAAATTGCCAAGCGCTTCGATGCAGCACACCACGAGCTCCGCCTCACTTCGAATGAGCTCGAGTATCGCGTCGATGACAACGTGCGTGTCCTCGTCACTTGCAATCTCAGGCAGAATGTAGATCATATCGCGCTGCAGCGACAGCGGGAACGCTGGCAGTGCGCTGATGAGCTTCTCCACGAGCTCCGCCGAGTCCATGACGTGGTCGATCCACCGGATCTCGCGCAGAATGAGCTTGGGGATGTTCTTCTCCATCGCGCGCATCGCCACGCTGTCCATTTCAGACGCGAACTCGGACAGTTTCTCCAGCAGAAAGTCCACGACGCGGCCCTGGAGAGAGTCCTCACGTAGCAGCAGACCAACGAAGCTCGACTGCGTGTCGAACATGCCCCCCAACCCCACGCTGAGCATGAGGAGAAACATGTCCGGGTCGCGCAGATATGTCTCCATCTCAGCGACGAAGGCTGCGACAGCGGCGGCGTCGGCGCCACTGCCGAGCCGCGCGGCTACGCTGCGGTGGAGCGTGAGTTCGCAGCCGTTCTCCTTGTACACGTCCCAGACCTCCTTAAAGACCCCCATCGTCAACGGCGAGCCAAGTTTACTTCCCTTTTGCCCCGAAAAATGCTTGAATGTCCAAGCAGACGAGAGTGATGTTTGAAGTGAACAAATTAGTGACGTATACGATTCGATTTTGTGACATATCCGGTGGCATCAGCTGGTGACGGCCAATGGGGCCAACTCCGTGCAAGCCGCTAGAGCACGGGTGATTGCTTTGCTATCGCTCACGGCTGCGTATCGACGATGTGTTGATAAGGCACCAAGAGACAGCCCAGCACGCCAGCGCCTCGCCACTTTTGTGGCGTCAGCGACAGCTCGTGAACTTCCGTCGGCCGGTGTGCTGCGGTGACTTGCTTGGCTGCGTCGTGGCTGTCTGGAAGACGTTGCACAACCACAGAGACGGTGGAGCCGACATTGCGGAGCACGATATCACGGATCGCCTCAAGATTGCGGTTGTTGGTTGCGTCTGCTGTGCCAAAGCTCAACACGAGATCGCCCTCGCGCAAATCCGCTCGTGCAGCGGGCGAATCTATTGCAGAAGCGAAAAATACCGTGTCTGTAAGCTTGGCAACGACCGCCATCCACTATGGGATCTGTAGAACGCACCATCCTGTACGCTCTCTACACGAGCAAACGCCAGTTTGGTCTTCTGGATTTCCGCAAACCGGCTTGCCGTAGACTGCGCAATTGCATCGTCGATAGTTGGGATAGAAGCGGCGGCGGCGGGCGGTGGTGGAGCGGGCGGTTGGATTTGGGCGGCGGTCGTTGGAGCAGCCTTGCGCGCCTCGAACAGTCTTTTCAATCGTCAGTCAGACCAGGCGTATCCATCTCAAGCGACAGCAACGATCCCCGCACCGCGGCAGCAGTTTCTCAATTCGTTCCATCACCATGCGGTGGTCCGTCTGTTTGCACGCGAACGCGTGACGCTGGTGGCGCACGCGGTACACGTCGATGTCGGCGCGCGGGAACCCCTCGGCGTCGACTAGCGGCCCGCGCAGCCCAGCCGCGTTGGGACCAACGGTGAGCTCGTCGGCGATCGCTGCGATCTCGGCCTCCAGCGCATCTTTCTGCTTGCTCAGCTGCGCAAACTCTTCCACGATCTCTGTGCCTTCCTCCGCGTTCATTGTAGTCGCTCCCGTTTTGTTGGTGTGTTTGTTGGATTTTGATTCTTTCGAAACAAAATGCCACCTCGCAGATGCCAGATTTTGTTATTTTGGCCAATGAAATCGATGACAACAACCAAGGGATGGAATTTCCACAACATTGACAATGGGGTTCTTCGCTTGCTACTTGCTGACGCCCGTGGCGGCGCCGCAGCGGCTCCGTTGCACGTATGTGGGATTCACAGTCGCACCCACGCGGCGCATCCGCCAGCATAACGGAGAACTCGTGAATGGCGCCAAACGCACGACCAAGCACCGCCCATGGTGAGAGTTCGTGTGGGTTCGGTTGAAATCTTTCCACTTGCGAACGCCTTCTGTGTGACTTTTGAGCAGGGAAATGGTCGTGGTCGTCCACGGCTTTCCCACAAAGTTCCACGCTTTGCAATGTGAGTGGGCACGGTTGCCGACCAATGAGCACCCCACTCAATCACTAACTCAATGTTGGTGGTGTGCGTGGGACCAGTCGAATACGCGTGGCAACATCCTTACATCTGCCGCTTCACGAAGGAGCGCATGCGGCCGTTAAAGGGCACCACCGGCCTGGGCCACCCACGGTCGGTTAAACGCAAGCTCATTGAGCTCCATGAGATGCTCCACGTTCCCCCGTGGGATGTGTTTCCCCTCACTGTCAGCTACACCAACTTGGGTGCGTGCCGCTGTCTACCTGCTTTCGTCCTTGGTGTGATGCTCATGCGCTTCATCATCACAGCCATTCAAAATCTCGTGCGCACGACTCCGTTCTTCCAGTGGCCCATCCAAATGGCTTGCGAGATTCGAGCGTTTCACGAATTTGCGCAGTTGCAGACCCCTCCAACTACGTACATCTCAGTAGATGAGCAGCACGATGGAGATGGCGATGGCAATAGGACGTGCTACATTTGCGACGAGACACTTTCAACGTCCGATCTGCAAGTTCTTGCGTGCTATCATGCTGAGTGCCGCATCCAGTGCCACTCACTATGTCTGGCGGATCATTTCCTGCTGGAGATGTCGGCTGGTTCTACTCACGAAACTGACGCAGCGCCACCATTGCGACCCGAGCGCGGCCCCTGCCCTGAGTGTGGCAAAGACCTGTTGTGGCCTCTTCTCGTGCGTGCCGCAGCCGTTGGAGGCTCGACGAAGACGAAGGCAAACAAGACAAAGAAGAAAACAAGCGCCGCCAGTCCACAAAAGCGAAGGCGAGGTGCGACGACCAGGCCTCTCGAAACCGCAATTCGTCTGGATGAAAACGAGCCATTGGCAAACAGATCACCATCACCTGCGTGTGAGTTTCACTCGGATAGCTCGCACGATAGCGGCTGGTTTGAGGACGCTGAGGGCAGTTTAGTGGAATATTTGGACGAGGGCACTTTTGAGCGTGGAATGAGAGACGAGTCGCTCGGCTTCGCGGTGGAAATGCAGGGAATATGCGCTCCGGATCTCGTGGATCTCACGACTACGGATAACTGAAACGACTCGAAGACTAGTTCAACTTAATCCATCGTCATGCGGGATTGATGATCGAGTTCATCTTGCCGATCTGGTGTGGTGTTGCAGTGGGACGCCGCAATCATGACACTCATATGCTTCACAGTCCACGACTGGCGCGTGTTCATGGTGATCGCGTTCGTCGTGGCGTCGGTGCTAAAGCTCCGTCGTGATAAATGCTGTCGCCCGAGTCGTAAATGTTGCGTTGCGAATCGAATTGGTACTGGTGTGATGATGGGACCCCAACGCACGTAAATGAAATATGTACTCGATATACCAATTGCTTGTGTTGTTAGCTGCCTCTTACCCCCATGGACAATTGCATTACATCCATTTCGTCTAATGCTGGCTCCGACAATTGGTGCCGTTTGATCAAGTACAAAACAATCGTTCTATTGCGCGGTTTCGTTTCTCTAGCTACTCACATTTTCATCACCGACGTGCTGGCGACCGTGCGCGTGACATGCGAGCGCGCCGACGGCGAGTAGCTCACTGCTTCCACTGTCTTGGATTCAATGCGGATGTTGTGCTGGTGGTTGGTCTCGGGTGCCACGGCATGGCCCTTGGCGGGCTCACTGACCGAGACCGCGAAGCGCTTGTCACCGTAGATGAACACGGAGACGACCACGAGGATGACGCCAGTGTAGAACGTCCACGTGGCCGTCTGGTCGAACATGTAGTTGGAGATCATGCAGCTCAGCACGAGCGAGAAGGACGTGCCAAAGTTCTTCACAATGTTGTCCGAGTAACGCACGACCGCCGCGACAGTGAGCCCACCGACGGCCTGGAGGAAGATCACGCCCCATACGAACGAGTGGAAGCCGTAGAAGAAGCCGTTCGTCCAGACGGATTCGAAGTTGCGCACGAGATCAAATAGCGTGACGGCCATCGACACGGCCGCGAGCTGCAGGTTGCGCACCCAGAGTGGATCGAGCGTCTGCATCGTGGCATTCGACTTGTGCGATTTGAGCACGCGCTCAAAATACGCGGCCGCGAGCCCCGAGTTGATCGCGAGCCCTACGATGATCGAGACGCCGATGATGCGCGAGCTGTCGAGCCCGTGCTCTTCCTTCTCGAGCTCGGCGGCGGCATCGGCCGTGGGTGTGGTGACGCTCGCCGAGGGTAAGCGCGAGTACGAGCAGACGGCGACACCGATCATGAGCGCAAGCATGGCGCCCCACTGCACGAGGCTGAAGCGGCGGTTGAGCAGCACGATCATGAACATGGCTGTGGTGATGATCTTAAGCTGGTAGACGATCTGGTAGGTGGCGACGTCCACGTAGTCGTACGCGAAGAGCGCCATGATGTTCTGCACGGCGTAAAGGAACGCGAGAAGAACCATCTTCTTGAGCCCGGCGACGTCGGCGAACACCTCAAAGCGCAGCGTTCGCAGTGACTCGCCCACGTGGCCCTGCTTGCTGTGGAGCAGCACGAGGTAGCAGAGGAAGAACTTGAGCGTCTCCACCAGCAAAATGACCGTTCCAGGCTTGTACTTAGGCCCGTCCACGAGCCGCGAGTACTTGGAGACGATGCTCAGCGCCGTGTTCTGCAGCACGAGCATGATCAGGCTGACGTGCTGGAGTGACTTGGCCATGGGGATTGCTTGCGTTCTACTGGGTGGATCGAGGCGAGGGGAGCTACGATGGAGAGAGAAGAGCGAGCGCTGTATAATGCGGCACTGGTTCAAGGCGGTAGTGGGCCTGTGCGAAGAGGGAATGGCGCGGGCCTCTCTGGCGTACTTTACCCGAATGGCGTTGCAGCAACTGAAATCATCAGATTGTACGAACCAGATCTCTGATTCACGCAACTGGAATCTGATTCTTGCGCATGAAACATTACTCATGCACCTGAACTGCACCTGAAATGACTTCAAGCAACCTTCAAGAAACATCGTCATCCAGTGCGGCTGAAATTGCAGCCATGCAACTGAAATTGAAGCTCTTTATCATGAAAATTGCGTGTCTATCTGTAAGTTACCCGAAGTATTTTGGTGAAACCGTCATCTTAAATACATTTGCGCCTAATGACACACCGAATACTGTACACGCGGAATATTTGATGATGGAGAACGAAATATTTCGACGTGGGACATAGTCTGTGAGAATGGCTTTGTGAAAGCCGTCATCCTGAGCATAATGCAGACTCGATCGACAAAAGCGTCCGTGGTGAATCGACAGTCCAACAGGGGCTCGGCACGAGCGTAGTTCTCCTCGAAGAGCGCCAAAGACCGCGAATGAGCCACTGAATGTCGGAGGTGTCAACCATGAACATGATCGCTCCGGCGGGGCTTAAGTGAACGAGTCCGCTCGTGCGCACAGCGCGGGGGTTATGTTGTGGTCGATGATGATGTGCGAGAAGCGATTTTTGTGGAGACCAAGAGTCGGCTGGTCTGGTCCCGCGTCCAAGAGCTCGAATCGCTGATGAATCAGCTGGATGCGTTGTCCCACATTATCACCAAGCTACAGGAACTCCGCGAGTCCATAGCAGTGTCTGTGGAGGCTGAACTCACGGAAACGAGACGAGTTGCATCGGTCTACATTGAAGCCAGCGCTTCAGTTCACTATAAGCATGCTTTTTCTCACTACTTCAGCTCGTTGATCGGATACTTTTCAAGTGGAAAGAGAGCGTAGAAAATAGCATCCCATTTTAAATTAACTCTAAATGAATGTCGGCAAGTGTTTATCGTTTCATTTCGTACATTTGCTGTGGGGCTAGAGAATGTAGGACAGAAGGCATAGATAAGATACATCAGAAGCTAACCTACAAGCTAATCATTTGCGCCTACAGATGCATCAGCTGTTGAATCTCGCGATGGTAGCAGTTTGGACGCCCACAGCGACAAACGAACCAAAGGTGCGGCCCGTAGTTCACAGTGATCACCTCACCCGGAGCCACCGCGCGCTGTGGCAACAACCATCGTGACACTGGCTCCATTGGTCATCACGTGGAACCGCGAACGGCGTCACATGGGTGATACATGAACCGAGCGATACTCCCAAAGACAGCCGCGTTAATGTACATGCGACGGTTCCATCTCATCAAATGCCGATAGTTCGAAGGTGGGGCAGCCACTTCGTCGTCTTCGCCGTCACTGTCAGCTTCATTTAAGCCGTCGTCGCTGTCATCCACAAACTCTCGTATCTCTCCGAGATATTCTCCGAGTACAACACCCTGCGCGATGAACTCTGGAGCAACCACCATCAAGTCTTCAGTTCCTCTTCTGCGCACCAGACGAAGCTTGTCTGACGCGGCGAGACTGTTGCTGCATTGACCTTTGTACGGGCAGCAGTCTGGAGTGCAAAAGATGCTGAGAATCCCATTCATGCAGGTATCGTGTCGACACGGTGTAGGGCAATTACACTTCCCGAAGTTCCTGGGAGTCGGAAATCGGAACCCGATGAGGTTGTAATTTGCGCGGACGTGGAGGATTCAAAAACGGCCATTCGGCTGGCTCAAAGTAGCTAACAACTGGTCGGAGCACGATGGTCGGGTCGTTTCTAGTTCTTGCTCGCCGCGGTCTCCAGATCACGATGCCAGCATGTAGAGTGACGTTCTCGCGTCCAAAGTTGAGCATCCGCTGGAGGTCGTACGTGGGTCTCTCTGGCGTAGTATATCGTATTCATTTGCACTTGGTACCTCCAGATTGGAGACAAAATGGCACCTGACACTGAAATTGCGTTCTTTTTCAGCAACTGAGGTACTCTGAGAGCATCCACGAAATTGACTGGAGTAACTGGTTGGTATTCCTCAAAACGCTTCGCACCTGATATGATCACTATTGAGTCAACGCGGCACCTGATCGCGCTTTCGAGTGTCACTCACTTTTGTGAAATGAGATACAAACTTGAACATAATAATAGGAGTGACAAGCTTGTAGTACTTGGCGAATTTCGTTATGTTTTTCTTGGAGTCGCTCACGCCTTACATATCGTTGGTGCGTGTTGATGTGCAAATCATCACCCACAGCTAGCGAAGACGAACAACCTTCAGTTCTTCAGAAGTCAGTGTCTGATTGTCAAGCTTTTGAATTGGGTTGATGAAGTTCCACGCTTGGATGATGAAAAAAAAACTCCACTATTGTTGCCGTCCAACTGCTTTGGAGTGGAAGTATGAATCAACTCCATGGTCGATAACTCCTGCGGCGCTCCATCACCATCATCTTCATTGGCGAGCGGGGATGCTGTCCCCCATCTTGTGAGCCACGGTACGCACACACTCATCCATGTCTCTTCGAGCTCGTCGCTTGTAAATCGGCGACTCAATCGTGTCGTAAAGCGTCGGGGTCAGCTTGTTTCCCTCGACTTTCACGCAGATGATACACCAGTGCACATTTCTGTAATTGATAGGGAAGAGTACCAATCGATTCATCCACAACGGCTGGACAGGATGGTCTCGCTTTGCCTGGGGCGGCTCTGAACGACGTAAATCTTCACTCTTTCGCGCATCGAGTACAGAGTCCACGACGTGAATATCTTCATGGCTCGAGCACAGCATCGCGAGGGAGAAATTGATCTCGGCATCGTTGAGCAAGGTATTGTACGCAACATGACCGATCACTGACGCGACGGTGAGAGTCGTTTGCGGCCAATGCTGCTATTAGCATACAGGCTCGATCCGAAAGCCGACGTAGTGAGTGGATCGTGGATCTCTGTGCGCATTGCGTTCGCGTGAGTGCCTTCCCGCTGATTGTCTTTCTCCCCTCTTTGCGTACGAGGACTCCAGTTCGATCGCCACCTTCGAAGAAGTCGAACACTAGTGGATCCCGCAAAATTGCAAAGGTGATCACCCGCTGCTTCAAAAGCAAAAAATCGGCAAGTTTGGACTTCATGTCATAGAAACGTTCGAGAGCAATAATTGCCCGTCTGCATATATGAAAAAACTGGAAGACAACGATTAGATTTGATCCACGCCAGGCAATACACGGCCCAGGACGTACTCAGAGAAGCCGGGAAATGACACAAATGATGTGATAAACTGCTTTGTCGCACGCTGAGTTGAAATGAGATCGACAGGCTCACTTTCACCGCTGAAGTCGCGGGATACCCGACTGAGTTTTGACTTGGCGTCTTCTGCAGCTATACAATTGCACTCCATGCGATCCTGACCAAATTCACTGGCACAGCAAAGTTGATTTCATCTTCGTCAGCACTCGCCACACGAACTCTCGAGTTTGGAGGAATTCTTCGTTCAACATAACAGGAATTGGTTGATGAGTACGGAAGCTTCGTTTAAATCACGCAGACGATACACCGCATTGTTGAAGTCATCCAGGAGAACAGGACACGAGCATGTCTGGTTGACTGGTACAACACGGCCTGTGTCCTTCGATTGTGACTTGGCTCTCTTTGGAAACCTTTCGTTACAGGCCTTGGAATCATAATGCTGTCGGCGATGCCTTCGTCTCGGTCTTTGCGCTTTGCCCTAGACACACCAGGTATGGGTGCTGAAGTGATGACTGCAGAATCCACGAGCGCTGCGGGTACGACAGCACTTGCAACAACTGAGCGAGCAATGGATCCGGATTGGATTCCAGACTGGGGTGAAACGAGCGGCTGCGAGACGTCGTCAATTGCGGGGACGTGTGACCGCTGCTCACGCCAACCACCGGCTCAGCGGTCACTTTTGTAACACAAGCGGCTTTTGAAGGCGCGTCGGCAGTAACGAAAGTTGCATCAGAGAAGTCAGATATTCCACATGTAAGCGTGCCACTGGTACCTCACATGCTGCGCCATGTACGAGCTGAGTGCCTGTAAGGTTGGTCTCAAAAGCGAGCATGTAGAGTCGAAGAGTAGTGGTTGCGTAGCCTCGAAAGAGATTCTATTCGCGACGCCAGGCGATAGTGGTGTGAACGAAGTGAGCCTCAATGCACTTGTCAATACGCAGCTTGTGCCCCAGCAACACCTTGAGCTGATTCCAGTTCGATTCAATATGGTTTGACGTCGTGTTTGTCCCGGTGAAGATGTGCCCACGGCCTCACTTGCTCCACATATCTCGGATGGCAAACCAGCGCTCCTGCATGTAGCTTTAAACGCCGCGTGCTTGGCTTCCATGAGAATGCAGACGAGATGTTCCTTCTGCAATCAAAATCCTCGATTGAATATGCATACACCAATGATCGTAGACACTTCGTCACGTCGTCACGTATGTGAGGGTCAATCTCGTATCGGCGATGACGTACGAAAACCACTTCAGCACGTGGAACTGGCACAAAACCACAGTTGGATCTTCGAACAGTGCCTTCAAAACTCGCCATTCCTTGTAATCTTTGTCGATAACGAAAGACTTGACTTTCTGCAACACGCCAGGTTCGTATCGATGAACTGCTGCAGCACCGCCCGCATCGTCTCCTCGGTCTGATTCAAGCACAGAAAATCGAGAACGGACACGCCTTTCCCTGTTGGTTGCAACGAGAGAACGTGAGAGTAATCATCATGAATGTCAGTCCAGGTAGACCGTGAACGTTCGCAAAATCAGACGTACCCAAGAAGTAGCCAAGGTTGCTCGTGTTGTGGGTCCTATCGAGAATGAGCGAGTCTCCCTACCTTTGAAAGAGGTCTCGCTGCAATCCCGTTTGGAACAGAACCTACACGCCTCGCCGTTTTGATCTTCGATGATGAAATGCGGCTTCCAATGAATTTCGATAGTCACTTGATGAGGCGCTTTAAATTGATGACTGCGTCACCACAGCCCAGCCGATAGTATCTGAAGTTTTCAAGTTGTTGGCGTGTATATTTGCGCTTGATGCTGTGGCTCACGATGTCAATATCATCTTCGTATTGCCGTTCGCTTCGATCATGGAGCACAATTCTTGGATCAGGTCCTCGTCGTGGACCACCAAACGAGTTCTTATATGCCTTGTACAGCGCTGCGGTCGTGTTGTGGTTATGGGTCTGATTCTGTGTAGCAGAATTAAGCTCATGAGGACGAAATTCCATGCACACTCAGCTCGTGCAGAAACTATCGTGCTGATTGACCACGACGATCCACTCTTGGTCAGCCTCGACGTACATTGCGTCTACTGAAACGCGAGCCCCGCATCCTGTGTATCTCGTGCTATTGTGATTCCTTTCGCCAGTGCTGGGAGAAAACTGTGTACAGCCATAAGTGCATTCGTAGATCCTTTGCGAAAAGAGCATATCCGATGGCAGCTCTCTCTCCAGATTTGAGGTGCCTGCAATAATGGGCATTAGAGGGGGGTATCGCGCGAGCGCTGGGGCTACTTATGGCGTACCTATTGTACCATTCTCGCGAGACAGAATGGCGGTTTCGATACCATGCGAAGTGGTCTCTGCAGCAAACTTTCTACCCCCCATCATCTCTTCAAATGGTTTAAACACCAGAAACTCGTAGTCAGGTAGCGTGATGTGGATACGGCTTCCTCGGCGCGCGGAACCGCGGCCTCAAGAGCTTCGGTCAGGACAGGTTCACGTCCTTTTGGTTTCTTGTACGGAACTATCAGCAAATCGATCAACAAGTTGAAATGTACACACAGAAAATTGAACAGCAAAATGGGGAAATACGAACCTCAATTCCAGCCAAGCTCACGTCTTCCGGGAACAAATCCAACCGGATATTCTCCGATGGGGAGGCTTATGACGCTGCAGCTTTCGTCGTTCTCGGCCTTTGTGCCTTCGTCTCCTTCTCTTTCCGCACATGTTTTCTCCCCCCGCATTCTTGGTGATGTCCACATGGATCTCCACGAGGCGATAGGAGTTTTCTTCGCTTGTACGATGGTCGGTCTCGGTACTCGCAGTAGTTCCATCAGCCGTCTCTATCATGATCAACGGAAATGGATGATGGCAAGTGTCTGGAAATGTATGCTGTGCAAATGACTCGCGCACCTGACGCGATACTGTTTGATGGAGCAAAAGCACCAACCTGCCTCCCAAAACACTAACTCGAGTCAGACCAACGTCTGAAACAGTCGACTGCAGGATGGCTGCACCTGATATCATCAAAGCCTATACCCTTCATGCATCTGGCTTGTGGTAAGGAATTGCACCCGTCGACCTGGACATTTATCAGCTGGATTGATCATCACTCTTCCGCAACCGACGTGATGCGGGCAGTGATGCATTCAGCAACAGAGGCTTACTACGACCTTCATTCAAGGAGTTCTGAGCGTGCGTTAATCCCCGAGATAGTGACGTCAATATAGCTCTGAACGGTGTTTTGACCCGTTAGTTATGGCTCTCCAGAGTTGTGATGAGATTGCAATTCTCTCTATCCCTTGTCCATATTGTAAAGAGGTTTTGAGCCGAGTTTCATGCAAATCGACTCTACGCACTTTTTGACGAGAGGCCAAAGCACAGCGAGCTTCTCAGCGACACCAGTAGTGACGTGTCACTCTTTCAAAATAGGTTTCGCGTCAACTTCATTTCTTGCACCTCCGATTGATTTCAGTTTTCTTTCATGAAAGTTATCGATCAAAGTCTCGCAATTTTATGCACCAAATTTCAGGTGCTCTACTGACCCCCACTTTGCCCACCCGCTCAGTTCTGGACACAACACCGGTAATACCGGTCCGGATAGTGGAGTTTCTTGTGAGGTTCTGAAAACCCATGCCTGGATGTATTTACAGTACTGTAGCGCGTAAGAAGTCAGTAAAGCGGGGGAATCGGAACAAACATGGAAATCGTCATCCAACCTGGAACGTGAAGAGCTCTACATAACGCACCAAGCTTCAAGATGGCTTCAGGTTTCGGAGAGGTATGTATGCATGTATGTGTCCTCGCGCCGGCGTCCCTGGCGATCTGCTCTGTGATGGACCAGAGTACTGAATGAGACAGTGCTAGCTCGTACTAGTTGTCGGCGACAGCCATATCCCGCACCGTGCGGCCGAGATCCCGGACAAGTTTCAGAAGATGCTCGTGCCTAACCGCATCCAGCACATTCTCTGCACGGGCAACATGGTCACGAAGGAGCTGTACGAAGAGTTCCGCGCGCTGGCTCCGAACATCCACGTCGTTTGTGGAGACAACGAGCAGGTAGCGTTATTAGGCACAGGTGAAAGGAATTTATTCTTCGTCGCTCATGAAGAGACGGACAGGAGACGGCATTCCCCGAGTTCAAGGTCGTGACGATCGGCCAGTTCCGCATTGGGCTGTGTCACGGGCATCAGATCGTTCCGTGGGGGGAACAAGCCAGTCTGGCTGCACTGCAGCGCAAGGTTTGTGCCTCTGGTGCTTGCACAAAGGATGCGTGTTGAATTGTGGGCTTTTTCAGATGAATGTCGACATCTTAGTCACTGGACACACGCACGAGTATCACATCCGCACCGGCAACGGGAAATGGTTCGTGAACCCAGGCTCCATCACGGGCGCTTTCAGCAGTGCGACAAGCGCAATCACGCCGAGTTTCATTCTCATGGCCGTGCAAGGCAACAAGGTAGTGGCCTTCGTCTATGAGCTCAAAGACGGAGACAACGTGGTCGTGTCCAAGAGCGAATTCACCAAAGAGCTCTAATACTATTACTATCTGCACAAACCACTGCCGGTTCACTAGGTTCAATTTTTTTCATCACTCGCTCATGTTGCATGTTATCCTAACCGTTTAAGCCCTCTCAGGATTGGCTCGGCTCAACTCTGTCTCGAGGTCTTCAAAAAGCACGTTCGTATCGACAACAGCCGGGTTGGACACACGAGGAAGCACTTCCACGCGGCACGATTCATACCGTTGCCACATGTCAAAACCTCGCAGCGTGTGCTCCATTTCCTTTAGCAGCAGCGTCTTGACAGCCGAATCTTGGCTGTCGGACCCGGCACCGTTGATCGGCGGAGTCGTTCCGTTCTGTCGGGTGTCTGGGGACCGTCCCGGGGTGTAGAGGTCCGAGTACAGCGAAAACAGTTTGACATGCTGGAGTCGGTAAATGGTCAGCTCGACAATTGACGCGAGCTTGTAACCCAGCGCGACGAGGCGTCTGTTCCCAGCGCTACGTAGCTTCCGGACCGTGCTTTCGATGAGGGAGGAGGTTTGAGCGAGCGTCTGGACAGAGAAATCGCCGTAGGACCGCGCGTGGCGTTCGTCCCCGGCTTCTCGATATGCCGCTTTGATGTCTGCCAGCAGCAGTGCGTGTTGAAAAAACTTCGCACTCGATCGCAGATAGAATCGACCTTGTGCTACCTGGCCGTCTTGACCGGGATCTGCCGTGCCATAACGATTGCCTTCATGCTTCAGCGACCTCGCCTCATCATTCAAGCGTGCGGCTTCTTCTCGCATCTGCACAATGTCGCGAGCCGCATTAGTAGGGACTATGAACGAACCCGTAGGTACCGGGGCAACAACGGCTGCCGAAGCCACTTGGGGTTTCGATGCAGCTGCCGCATCCAACTGCGCCTGCGCCGCCTTCGCCTGTAGCTCTACAGCAGCGGCGCTGGCTTCCACGGCCGCTTTCCGTTTTTCTTCATCTGCATTCTGTTCGCGTACACTTTCTTTGCACTTGGCGCAAAGCGGATCACCCAACTCGACTCGACTCGCGCCATTTCCGTTCGCCTCCGCTCGTTTCGAGAGCGACGTTGACGACGCCGACGTGGAGGACGATTTCGACTTCGACTTGCTCGATTTACTTCGCTCAGAACGATCTTTGGAATCTTTCGCGTCCACCGACCGCTTGGATTCTTTCTCCTCTCGTCGAGAACCGCCCCCAGAATTGTTCTCCTTGCCGCTTCGGTCTTTCTTGCGCGCCTCACTCGCATCGGCGTCACCTTGCGAACTCTTTTCAGCTCTCCGCTCGGAGCGATCGTCGCCGTTTTTGCGAGACGAGGATTTCCTGGGGGTGGATTTGCACTCTTTTTCATCTTTGGTCTGCCGCTTCTCAGCATCACGGCTGGGCGACGATTTGGGCACCTTCTTTTCTGAATCCGAGGGCGCAGCAGCAGGCGGCGGCGGTGACACCTGCTTCCAGGGCACGCGCTCCACGGAGCCAGCGCTGAGCTTCCTTCGAAACTCGTGGTGGGCGTCCTCGCTGAGTGCGTCAGATGCGCCGACGTCGCGGATGCTCAATAAACAGTCGCGCACGTGCGTCGACATTTGCGCGAAATAACCAGAGTCCGGGCGGTGGCGCTTGCGCGCGCGGAACGCTTTTATCGGGTACGACACCGCTTCTTCGTCATCAGCAGCGGCGGCAAGCGGTGATCGCGATGGCGACGGCGATTGCGACCGCGACGGCGACGCATTGGTCTCCTGCGAGATCGCAATGGGCGCTTCTTGCGACGAGGTCATCGCTGCCGCAGCCACCACCGCGTCGTTGTCGGGCTCCTCTTCTTCGTCGCTCGCGACCGACGCGTAGCTTTCTTCCGAGTCGCTGCCCTCGCGGTCCGAGCCGTTGTGCAAGATTCGCGCCTCCTTGCCGCGCGAGATGGCAGTCGGGAACCGCAGCTGCTTGCCGCGACCGACGCTCGCGGGCATGACCTGCACAGCCACAACCGCGACTCCGTCCTCCACGGGGTCGGCTCCGTCTTTGTCGTTGTCGTCGTCTTCGTCGTCGCCTCCGTCATCGTCGGACGAAATGGGCGACGACGCCACTGACGACGCGGGCGAGTCGCCGCCACCGTTCATGGACACGTCCTCTTCAGCCTCCGACTCAACGTCTTCGTCGTCCTCGTCATCGTCCGCGCGCCCGCGCAGCGCAGCCTCTTTGCTGGACACGGCGCGGCTGGGCGCGTTCTTCTTGGACGAGACAAACTGCTTCCTGGCCATGGCGCTTGCGCGGCTTCTAGACGTCGGCTGAACGCGGCGAGCGGCGCGTTGGACTCGTGCGGACCTGCGCTTCCTATGGAGCACTGTCTCAGCGCGCAGGTTCCACGCAGTGCCGCGTTTCCCCCTGTCTCCTCAAGCGACCAGCGTCTCGAACAGCGTCGAGACTCCACTCCCTCCAGCGTCAAAAGGGAGGAATACCGGCGACCGCCAGAGCAAAAAAGCGGTTGGGTTTTGGTGCGAACAGCACTCCGACTGGTACCATATAGTCGGTACTTTGTACCCATTAGAGCGAAGTGAATCATGGAACAACATGGGGTACAGCGTACCAGTGTACCCTTTCGCCTCGACACGATGAAGAGCTCCACCAGGTTTACAATCGCCAAGTCGCCCTAGTCGCCACAGACCCAGTGCTCGTCTCACAACCGCGCCCGCTGCGTTCGCATTGCCGCACGCTCTTGTGACGCACCATGGACATCGTCACCACCTCCAACTTCCACGCGACTCTGCTTAAAGGTGCGTGCAGATGGGTGCGCGCCGGCGCTGGGCGGAAGAAATGCCCACTCGGCCCCCCCGGCCAGCCCACCAAAATGGGCTCGTTTGACGACCGCTCACTCAAATGTACCCATCTCTTGTTTACTTTCACTGGGTAGGCCAAATCAGCGTCGTGTTCATCCCCGTGGAGCATTTGGGGCGCTGCAGCTGGCCGTTGCTCAAGTATGCGGCTCTGTCTGTCGCTGTCGATGCTTTTGATGATAGCGGTCTCACGATGGTCGTTGCTGTTGGCCAGTTTGCTGCTCTACGGCGGCTGCAACTTTGACGACGACGGCTGTCTCAACGCCGCTGCCGACCACGTTTGCCGCTCCGTGCAGGCCGAGATTTTCTCGATTGTGAGCGATCGAGACGGCGTGACGCTGTTCATGGACCCGAACGGCATCGAAATGTTCCAGAAGGCGGTAGGTGCACCAAGCGTTTGTGGTGGGAATCGCAGTTGAGATCAACAGGCTCTGCTCGATTTGATTTCCAGCACATGGAAGACATGATAACAGTTGCGCCGCAAGCGTGGCGCGCGATCCAGGTTAGTTTGGCCGTGTTGGTTCTTGTCAATGGCCAGGTCGAACGTCTGACCATGTGCGTATGCGGAATTGGCAGATCCATCTCGGACCTATGGTCGCCGAGTTCCCTGGGGTCATTAGGTATAGCGACTGCACCGCGAAAGGCCACCAACTTTCCTCCCCGCGTGCTGATGTGTTCGTTTCGGCAGTTTTCTCTCCAAGTTGCTGGCTGAAGACCACATCAGTATCCTCAACATGAGCACCTACGACACCGACATCATCTATGTCCAAGTAAGTTGTATGGTTCCGCTGGCAGCATGATGCGTTCAGCTCAGCGTGAGTCGGTCCTATGGTACAGGAAGCGGATCTGGACGCTGCTGTCTCTTGCTTGCAGTCTAAACTGTCGCGAGGTGTCCATGGGCTGAAAGAGGTACGGTTCAACTGGCGTTCGTATTCCCATCCCAGCGAGGAATCTTTCTCAGTCAACCTGATATAGGCCAAAGAAGCAGAACTCTCGCGGTCTGATGCCGACGTTCTCGCTTTATCTCCGAGTGCAGTCGCTGATGCGAAAACGCCAATGCTAGCCCCCTCGATTATCGACTCGGCGCAGTACTTGATTGGTAAGCTTGCTGTCTATCTCGAAGCAAAGTGGAATCGTGGTTCACTGACCAATCGTTTGGTTATCTGAAGTGTATCCGGAATCACTCGTGCTCGCTCGTCTCCGCAAGGACGCGATCCGTGAGAGCGCGTACGGCCTCACGCGCCTCGTGCTCTTGTCCGCTCGTCGAAGCAGCGGTGACACCAGCGAAGGCGCGGAAGACGGCAGCTGCTTCTGGTGCTACTGCGAGACCGCCGAAGAGATCAGTCTTATCACGAGTGAGGTACGCTGCCACCTGATCAGTGCATGAGCTTAAGTACAGGAGCTGACGGCACTATGTGGCCCCACCGTCACCTCTCCAGCGATTCCTCCACGACTTTGCCGACAACTCAGTGATCGTGTCGCCCGATCGGTGGCGCGCCATCCGCCTCGGTGGCCGCGAGTACGGATTCGACGAGACGGGAGTCGTCGCGGCCATGTCTGGCTTCGACACGGACACTCAAGTGCTCAACGTGTCGTCGTTCGGGTCCAACGTGGCGTTTGTGCTCGACCATGCAGTCGACGAGTCAGTCGCGACGATGTGCGCCTCGCTCAACATTTCACGGATTGAGCGGTGAGGGAGAGAATTGTACAGAGTCAAAATGGCTCTCGGGAAACCTTCGTACACATTTTGCTTTTTTTCGTCATCACAATATCACATGAACACGCTGTCAACGCTGCTGCGCAATGGAATCCCTGGCGCAGTCCTAATCCGTTCCTTCCTGCTTTCGCTTCTCTGCCATCAGCACCGCGCGACGTTCCTTCAACGCGCCGAGCTCGCTTCGAATGTCGTTTCTTCGTGCATTGAGCTTGCGCAGCTCGTCGCCGTCGGGTCGCTGAGCGAGCTGCTTTGTGAGCGTTCCTTGTTCTTCCTTCAGCTTCTGGAGCTTCTCGTCCACGTCCTTGAGTGCCGTTTCCAGCTGAAAAGAAAGCGTTGAGAAGCACCGTGTAAGCATACGATCTCCTCTCTCTACAGTCATCAAAGATGCGGAGCAGAAAGCTCACCTTTTTCTTCGACTTGAATTTGAGGTCGGCCTTCTTCTCGACGACCAGATTAAAAAGCGTCTTGCTTTCTTCTTCGAGCGCGAGACGATGCTGACGGACGGCCTCCAACTTGGCGTGGAGCTGGCGCACCTTGTCCATCTCGGTCTTCAGGTCCTTGGCAAGCGGGTCCTGCGAGTCGGACTCCGCTTTGGCCTTCTGCTGCTCCAGTCGTTTCTTTGCTTCTTCCACTGAAGCCGCCAGGGCCTTGTTGTCCCGCTTGTAACGCATCCGTGCAGTCGCCAAAGCCTTCGCCTTCTCTTCCAGTGTCTGGTTTGCCGCAGCCATTTCCGCGTTCAGTGCTCGTTGTTCCTCGTTCTAAACAGAAAACAGTGACTTTAGCACAACAATCAATCGACTTCCGTCGGTCTGTACACAACGAACCAATAGCATATCTTTCTCAGTCTGCATTCAAGCCAAACAAATAAACAGAAATCTCAATCAGTCATGTTCCCATGTACCACCCACAGTGATGAGACAGCACGCACCGCTTCCTTGCGAAGCGCTTCAACAGTTGTTCGATGCGCCACGACGCTGATTTGCAAAGTCGAGTTCTCCCGCTGTACTTTCCGATACTGGGCAATAAGCGCATCCAGCTTCTTCTGCTGGGTAGCGATGTCTTTCGCCTTGGCTTCGTGCCCTGTTCGTAGCTCTTTCTCCACTTTGACCGACTTGGCGGTAGCTTCCTTGATGCGCTCCTACACCACCATCATCACCATCGCCATCACAACCGTCAGTACTACATCGATATCAAAAATCATTCTGTCGGAACCTTCCGCACCTCCAAATTGGCCGTCTTCTCTCGCATCATCTCGTCCGTCGGCGCCGTAGTCGCATCGGACTCGGTCACGAGCCAGTCCACGTCGGTTAGTGCCACGCTCTGATAGTCCTTCGTATTGTCCTTCCCGCCGCGGTGCGTGAACTTCATGTTGACGCCAAACGTTTTCTTCTCCTTCTGCGCCGTTCGGCGGAACGGATCATCGTCGAAATCGTCAAAAAGGCTTCCTTCGGGCGCGCTGCCGACTTTGTCCAAGACCGAGTCGTTGCCCCAGCTGCCGTTTGGCGCGTGGGAGGACGAGTCCACCGATGCGGACGGGGATGCCGGTGGCCGATCGGCGGCGCCGAGGTCGTGGCTGTACCGGATCCAGCGGCGGCGGCGCACAGAGTCGGACGGGTGTCTGGACGCGTGGCTCAGGTCTTCCTGCACGAGCCGCACGATCTCTACAAAGTCGGTCGCGTACGTCCAGCCATCGCGGTCGACGGCCGTGTAGTTGAGGTCGATTTCCCATTCGGTGGCCCACTCGTGGCCTTCGGGCAGATCGCCGTCGGGCAGCTCGTCGTAGCCGGAGCCACTCCGCGCATGGCGGTCGCTGTATCGCTTCGGGTCTGACGCTTGGAGCTTGCCGTCGAGCCGCTCGTTCTCAAAGACTTCGACTACCAGCTGTCCTTCACGGTCCACGTCCGAGGTGCCGCGGCCCGCGTGGTGCTTGTGCGTCGTCGAGGAGATGCCCACCTTCTGCTGGAGCGTCGTCTGGAGCTGGGTGTTGGCCTGCTTGAGCATGGACGAGAGCCCGAAGCCCATGCGCGAGACGCCGCTGCTGATCACGTTGCTCACGTTCGACGCCTTCTGCGCGTCCGTGGCGCCCTTGGGCGCGTCGCTGTCGGTCGGTCGGTGCCACTGGCGCGCGCCCGACGCGAGATGGAGGTAGTACTCTTTCCCCGACTCGCGGCTCGTCATGACGCGCCAGCCTGACGGAAGGTCCTCGCTCGCGGCGCTGCCGACGGCCGCATCGTCGCCATTCCCCGTCGGCGCCGGTGGCGGAGGCGGCGGCGGCGCGCTGGTCGAGCTCGCAGCCGTGGGCACGCCCAGCCCAATGGAGCTGAAGATGCTGGTACCCGTGCCCGTCGGGTTGCTACTGCCGGTGGCGGCGCCGCTGCCGTGGGAGCCCGGGAGTTTGAAATTGGAAAACATTTGTTCTCCCCCACGGGAAGCTGGCGTTGGCTAAGAAATAAAGAAGCGCCGAGTGAATGGAGGAGAACGCAGCAGAGCGGAGCGGACCGCTGGCCGTGGCGGAGGAATCGCGCGCGTGGGCGGTGGCGACAGAGAGAGAGAGAGAGAGAGAGAGAGAGCTAGCTCGCGACGCCTACAACAAGCAGCAAGGGAGGAGGAGTGAGAAAGTAAATCGCTCGGCTCTCAATAGAGCGCTACCTCAAAAACGTAACCCTTTGCATTCCTCTAATTCAGTGGGTATGCGCTGTGCAATCTGATTCAGGCCACGACAGCGTGGTTGAAGTGGGCTGGCCGGCCACCCACCCGCTCAAAGGCCACGCTGAGCGAAAATGGAGGTATACGGCGCGTACCGTGCGAACGTGGCGCTGATCCGCGACACGATCGCGGAGAACAAAGCGCAGATGACGCACGTCGACCAGTCGCTCTCGACCTTCCAGACGGGGCTGCTGGGCGTCGAGCGCGAGATGCTGCCCATCTACAAACTGACGGAGAAGCTACGCGAGACGCAGCGCAACATCGACCTATGCGTGGTCGAGCTGCGCCGCATCAACGAGAACTTTGTGGCCGCGCAGACGGTGAGGCTTCTTCTTGGGCGATGCGATGTGCTGGGAGTGTTGACTTATGGCATTGTTGCTGGCGACAGCTCGCGCCGACGCTCATGAACTGCGCCAAATACGACCAGGACGAGTACGTGAGCGCACTGGAGAAGCTGCTGGTCGCGATCTCGTTTATCGAGAGCCACCGCACGTACGAAGGCTCGGGCAAAGCGCTGGAGCAGGCGAAAGAGCTGCTCAGTCAGGCGCGGCGAAAGTGCAAAGCGGACTTTCTCAGCGCCGTCGCAGTGCTCTCGCGCGGCAGCCGCAACGACGAGACCGGCGCTCTCTCGTGGACCAAGCCCAACAAAGAGGCCGTCACCAAGGCCGCGCAGCTGCTCGCGTGTCTACTCAGCAGCTACGCAGATCTGTCGGACCTCTTGATTGAATACGGGAAGCAGCGCTTCCAGGTCGTCAAGATGTTCCTCTCGGACGACGACGGCGCTGCTGGCGTGCAGTTCTCTGCGACCGAGCCCATTGAGCAGCTCGCGCGACGTCTCACAGACATCGGGACTACCATTGAGGCGGAGAAGGCGCTCGCGGAGGCTTTGTTTGTATCGGAGGAGTTGAGCCACGCCGCCTTCCGCCACGCTGCCCATCCAGTGTTCGTAGGGTGGAAGCGCGAATTGGACGCGTCGCTCCAGGCACCAACAGGTAGCAAACAGCTAATGACGATCGCCACTTCCAACGTCGTAGATCCGTTCAGATTGTTGCTGCTCCACGAGCTGCTGAGTGCGCGCATGAAGGATCTGGACGGCCTCACCAAGCCGCCGCTGCTTCTTCGGGACCGGAAGGGCAAGTGTCTGGACGACCCATGGGTGCTGGCGAAAGTGCTCGGAGCCATTCTGTCCGATGTGGCGCTGGCGACCAAACAGGTGTTGTTTGGACATCAGTACAAACTGACCGAGCAGATCACAGTGAACGACCGATCGATCGCGAAGGACGGAAACGTCCACCCCGTCTCCAGTCATGTGAGCGTTCAAAGTATCTGGTTTTGTGGTCACAGTGGCGCTGATTTATCGTTGGGTACCTTCGTCGTGTAGATGCTCAACTTTGTTCGCCATGTCTGCGACCACACAAAGCCTCTCAAGGTCCTGCTCACCCGCGAGTCCAACGTGTCGCCGCCATCGTTCATCGAGACGGCGATCATGCAGCTCGTGGAGGCGCTGCAGGGCAAAATTGCGCAGGCCAAAGTGCGGGGCGATCTGAAGCAGCTATTCCTCGTCAATAACTTTGGTTACATCTCCAACTCACTGCCGCAGTGCAGCGATAAGGAGATAGCCGCTTATATCACGGCGGAGATCAAGCCACGCATCGAAGAGCTACGCGACAAGGCGATCAACGCATTCATCCAAACGAGCTACCAATCGTTTGAGTCGATTCTCAGCGACCCGAAAGAGAAGCTAGTATACGCCAAGGGCGGGAGTCTGCTCACACTCGAGAGCGGCCGTTTCCTCAAGGAGAAATTTGCGGTGGGTGCCTGTCACTCACTCACTCTCGCTGAATACTGACTATTGATTACTAACTCCAAAGATTGATATTGAGCAGCGATTCAACGATCTCGTCGACGACATCCACACGAACCAGCAGTATTTCATCGTCGCAGAGCCGCCGATTCGCCACCAGCTCATCCAGGCAGCGGTAGACGCCATCGTGCCTCGCTACACAGCCTTCTACGAAAAGTTCGCCTCGTATATCGAGTGCGTCGGGTGGAATTGATCAACTAAATGCTGTGGTGGTGATGACTGTAGGTATTCTGTGATCCAATTTTCCAAGAAGAACAGCGCCAAGTACCTCAAATATACCCCAAAGACCACCGAACAACTCCTCAAAGAGCTGTTCCTGGGCGAGGTCATCAAGGGCGACAAGTAACCGCTCATGACTTAAAGCGGTATGCGATACAGAGCGTTGGTCGAAGCCTCGGTCACGAAGACTGCAGATTCGTCGTGGCTTGGTACACACAGAACAACTATATATCAGATTCGAGTGTCACTGTCACTCGCGTCCACTGCGAAGATCTCCTCACCTCAAACACATGCCCGTGATCTCGCAGCCTTGGACACTGAGAGTTCTGACTAGAGTTCCATCGGCACTCAGGACGGACACCTTGCCTTGACTCGACGCCACGCTCGCAAAGTCGAAATGCCCCACGTAGATGGCCCCGTGACTGTCGCACGCCACACAGGACGGCCCCATCGCGCCTGCGAACTGGTGGAAGACGCTGACGAAGTGGGTCCCTGAGGGCCGCTGCACGACGCGGAGCAGTCGGTTGGTCGCGAGTTCCGCCACAAACAAAGTCCGAGGATCCGCTTTGCTAGTCGCCACGCCGCTGGGATGAACGAGGCTCTTCCACACGAGCGGCCGAAGAGTTTGGCCCCCGCTTGGACTGGGCGACACATAGTAAAGGCTCCCATGCGGCCGCTCGAGCGTGGTCTCCCCCAATGGACCGCTGTCTGTGAAGTAGATAGCGTCATTTTCGCCGAATGCGATGCTGCTCGGCCCGCGGAACGACTTCTCCTCGTAGGCTCTGACCAGCACGCCCGGTTGGCCGTGGTCGTCCACGCGCAGCAGCGCGGCGTGGGCGCAGTCGGCGATGTGGAGTCGGCCGCGGTGGTCGAACGCGGCGCCAAGCGGCTCGCCGCCCGAGAAAGCCACGCTCGTGTGCGAGCCTGCGCTCAGCGAGCAGGCAAACACCTCGCCCGTGCCCGAGGAGACGTAGTAGACCGTGTCATTGGCGTCGACGTCGCGCGCGAGGAACGGGCTGCAGATCTTGGCGCCTTTGCAGCGGATCGCTTCCTGGCTCATGGCCCGTGGGTCGATTTGGCAATGGCATGTGAGTGTGAGTGTATTGAAAGGCCGCGATTCGGAAAGGATCAGACAAAGAAGATATCGGATATTTGCCGAAGAATGAAGAAGAAAAAGAATAAATGGGGATTTGTATGGAATTTTTTTTTTGCGAGCATTTGAATACGCTGGTTATCTCTTGACTACATCGAGGTGGACTCACATGCCAACGCACAATGGTCACTAACCCGCGCGATCCGCGAGCGCGCTCTAGCTCAGTGGGAGTGGCCGTGGTAGCCGGGCTTCTTCCGGTATCGCAGGCCGCAGTACTTGCACGTCTGCGGCTCGTTGTGCTTGACCGTGTCCAGCTGGATGTACTCGATCGGGTGGCCGAGCGCACCGCCGCCGCCGTCACACACGGCCGCGTCGCCCTCCACTTCGATCACTGGCACTTCGGCGATGCGGAGCTCGGCGTCGCTGCGGTGGCGGTTCACGTCCTATCACAAAAGAGTCTCAGTCAAATTCATCGTGCACTGCACGTGTGCACCACCAAAACGTGGGGGGTGGGGGTGGCCTACCTCGAATGGCAGCGGCTGGTTGTCGTACTTAGTCGCGAAACCCGCGCGCTGCAACTTCAGCGCGGCGGCTGCGCAGACGCGCGACTGCGCTGGCGCCGCTGAGCGCAGGGAGCGAGCGACCGCGCGCGAGCACTGGCGGAGCAACATGGTCATCTTCCCTAGTCGCTCAGGTGAATGCTTGGGTAGCCGCTCGCTTGCATCAACCCCCTCACGTGTACAATTGCGAGGTTTATTCCCTTTTCACCTCAAAACTTGTATTGCCTGGTGGTAGAATATTATATAATGCAGGTTTGATGTGACCTCCAACGTCAGCCCAATCATGGTGGCGACTGTCGTACATGCGGCGACCGTGACGACGTCGACGGCGGCTGCGGTCATGGAGCAGCCCGATCACCAACCGCAAGGCGCACCGGAGCTATCCAGTGCAAAGGCGTTCCTCCTGGCGCGGCCGTTTGGCGTGTACACGTGCGCGAGAGCTGTGCCCAGTGGCGACGCCCAGCAGCAGCTTCGTCTGGTGCTGTGGCCGTTCCATCTCGCCCGGTTGCGACGTGGGCTGCTCAGTGAGCTTAGCCTCGATGGATCGGATGACGGAGACTCGATATTTGCAGCGCTAGAGCTGGTGACCACGCAGCTCGTGACACAAGCGCTGCGAGCGGCCGGCGATGGAACCGCAAACCACGCGATGGTCACAGCGCTCTGGTTTCAGCAAGACGGTTCGATTCAAATCCACGTCCACATCTGCACGATGCCCCAGGTCAGCAGTGCACCCACTCCATATGGATGTTTGTGCGCACACTGACTCGTGATGAAATCCCAGGTAAAAGCCAACACGTCAACGGTTCTCGTCCACGGCGACGCCAGACGTAACGCCGAGTGCAAGCATTCGCGCTGGATCGTCGACCGTATCCCGCTTGAGCGCCACCAAGCTGAAGTGGCTGCCACTCTTGCGTTGGATATTCACGAATCCGTGCTCAGTTCTGTGAACGCGGCAGGCGAACGCGTTCTTCTCGAAGGTCTCATCACCAACTTGTTTGTGGGTATGTGCGACTCATATGAACCTCCACCCTCTCAGTTGAGGTCTAAAATGTCTATCTATATACTTTGCAGTGAAAGATGGCTGCGTTTACACAGCTGATGAAGGCATTCTCTCTGGCAGCACGCGCGAGATGGTGCTGCGCGCCTGCGAGTCGCTGGGCATTGTGGTGGTGCTGGAGCCCCCGAGCCTTGCCGAGATCTCGTCGTGGGAGGCCGCGTTCGTCACGAGCGCCGTGCGCATCGTGGTGCCCGTCGCAACTGTGCTGTGGCACACGGCTGGCGATCCGCGTGGATCTGTGGTGAGCCACACGCTCGACGCGAAGGCGAGCGAGCTCCAGCTTTTGCAGCCATTGCGTGCTCAGATCTGCGACTTATGGCAGCCTCTGAGCAATTGATGACGTTCCTTCAGTGATTTGATTGGCTGTTGACGCACTTTTCATTCAAGTTTGTTGGTTGTGATGACGGTTTCGACTATCACTCCGGTTCTGAATTCTGCCGTCGCTGTGTGAATAGCTCCGATGTTTGGACATTTTCACATCTGCATAGACCATGTTGCGTGGGCAACGCTGGAGACGCCGCGCGCTCATGGCCGCCGGCTCCGTGGGCGCAGCGGGTGCCGCTGGTTATGCCATGGACGACGCCAACGGGTACGGTGGATACTGTCGCGGTTGGAAGAGATGGACGACTGGGACTGACACTGGATAGCATGACCAATTCGCAGCAAGATTGTGTCGCGGTCGACGCGCGTCATGTGGACGGGCGCCAAGGTCGTCGCAGACTATCGCTGGAACCTCAAAGGTGTTGCGCGCGAGGCGCCAGAGTATAAAGACGAGCTCAAGGCCTTCAACCTGCGCACGGCGACGCAGCTGCTGCATCTGTGCTTTCAGAACGGCGGGCTCTACACCAAGTTCGGCCAGCAGCTGGCAACGTTCAACCACGCGCTGCCCCGTGAGTTCACAGACACGCTCGCGATGCTTCAGGACCAAGCCAAAGCCGTGCCGTTTGACGAGGCCATGAAGACCGTGGAGCAGGACCTGCAGCGGCCATGGCAGGAGGTGTTCGCCAAGATCGACGAGACGCCGGTGGCGTCGGCGTCGCTCGCACAAGTGCACGACGCCGTGGACCAACAAGGACGTCGCGTGGCCGTCAAGATCCAGTACCCCCATCTCGCGACACAGACCGTAGCCGATCTCGTCGTGATCAAATGGGCGTATTGGCTCAGTGAGTACTTCTTCCCAGACGTCCAAGTCAGCTGGATCTTCCCCGAGTTCGAGAAGGCGATGGAAGCTGAGGTAGGTGCACGCGTCTTGTCTCACATATTGCATGCGTGGACTGGTTCATCGAACTAACCCGCATGGCTCTTTTGTGCAGCTGGATTTCGAGACGGAGAAAAAGAACAGTCGACGCATCGCAGCGCTGCTAAAGCACCATGACGGCGTTCACGTGCCCGAGGTGTACGACGAGCTCAGCAGCAAGCGTGTGCTCGTCATGGAGTACATTGACGCGCCAAAAATCTCGCAGATAACCCGTCTGGAGCAGATGCAGCTGGATCCCAAGGAAGTCGCCCACTTGCTCTGCGAGGTGTTTGGCGAGATGGTCTTCTGCCACGGTTTTGTGCACTGCGACCCGCACGCCGGCAACATTTTCGTGCGCAAGAACCCCGACCCCAACGCGCGCACCAAGTCGCAGCTCGTGCTTCTCGACCACGGACTCTACCGCGAGCTCGACGAAGATTTCCGCCAGACATACTGCGACTTGTGGCGAGGAATGATTCTCCACGACCACAAGCTCGTCGAGGACTGCGCGCATCGCCTGAACGCCGGCGAGTTTGCGTCTTTTTTGCCGCTGTTGTTCACGTTCCGCGGGATGAACAGCAGCGCGCCGCTGGCGAAAACCATGACGGACGAAGAGAAGGCCAAGGTCACCGAGCAGCTCAAGGGGCTTCAGTTCTCAGACGTACGGCGGCGATCTGCGGAGGATGTGGAGATGAATACGGCTAAGCTGGTGCACTCGCGATTGTTTGTAGGTCACCGACTTCTTGCAGCAGCTGCCGCGCGATATGCTCTTCGTGTTCCGCACCAATAACATGATTCGCTCGCTGAACAAAGAGCTCGGAGGCTCCACACGGTGAGCTGAACGCACGCGTCGAATCCTCTGTCGCGCATGAACAGTGCGGCTGATGAATTTGAAAATGGATGGTAGGGACCGCTTCGCTGTCATGGGCAAGTACGCAGTCGAAGGCCACGCGCTCGACCACTCGCCTGATGCCCACTCAGGCTTCTCAAGCCAACTGCGGTACTGGTGGGACCACCTGCAGATGATCATTCGGTTGAACGTAATCGACTGGCTGCTCGGGGCTGTGCAGACAGTGCGCGGTGAGCAGGCGAAGGCGCTGGCGTCAGGATAAAGCCGCACCAGTAGGTAGGTCACTTTGGTTGCAATAGAGAAGCGTTTCTTCAGTTCACCGCAGAAATCGCTTCAGTGTCGCCGACATGCGCGGCGACTTGCGATGAGCTTTTGGTGCGTGAGAGGCCGGGACGACGGGCGAAAACCGCGTGGGAAGCACCATGTCGGCGCCAGGCATTTCGTCGACCACGCGCAGAGAGCGAAAGGGAGAGAACGCCTCGCGTTTGGCTGCGACGACCTGGGGCAGGGGCGCTGCTGCCATCGCCGTCAACATCGCCGTGGCCTTGCGCTTGGCACTACTGTTGTCCACAATATGAGGCGGTGTCAACACAGAGCGAGGATGATCGCTCCCCACCGAGATCACGTTAGTCGCTCTGATGGAAGTGGTGAGCAATTTCGCAGCAGCGCCGAATACCACCGCCGTTGGCCGTCGCTGCCGCAGGAGATACAAGTGCGGCGACGCGTCGAAGAACGTCTGGATCTCTCCACGCAAAGAGGGAAAGTCGAGCGGCAGCATCGCAAAGTACAACAACCCGCATTCGGAGACGCACAGCTCCGCCACAACCTCGCTCTTGTCAGGCTGACGCTCGTCGCCGCCGAAAAATATCACACGTCGGCCAACGAGCGATACAAGCGCTCGCGATTTGTCCAAGGCCGAGTCCAATTCGTCTCCAATGTCGAAACAGATCTACGCAGACAACAGACAAGCTAAGCGTCATTGAGGACCACGTGCATAAACACACCACCGCACCAGATCGATCGAGGCCGCCGCCGTGGGAGATGCGAGCCGTTCCATTAGCTCACTCTCCGGAACGATCGTCTGGACGTTCCCAAGACCCAACAGTTGGATGTAGCGAGCTGCGACCGCGACGTTCTTCCCAGACTCAACGCCGCTGACCACGATGTCGGGCACTTTGGGGTCACGTGTGGCCAGTCTGCAACAAAATCGAGCGTCTATCAATGCGGGGAAAAGGACGATATGTGCATATGGCATTGGCTTACCTGTCTGGCGATGCTGGTCTCATTTCCTCAGGTGGTTGGTCCGCTTGCTCTTCATACTCGAACTCGACGCCTTGAGGCTCACGATCGAGCTCGTCGACGTGGGAATGGTTACCGCCAACGTTTGCCAAGTCCTCTTGATCCAGTAGATCAGGCTTCGAATGGCTGAGCAGGGGTCCACCAGCGTTTCTCCTCCTCGCCTCTGCGTCGTCGTCCAAACCTGAGACGTTTCCAGGCACCGTGCCACCATTGAATGGCGAGGACCGAGCGCAATCTTCGTATTGTATCACGCACGCTGGGTCCTCGGAGACTACCAAGTCGTCCCAGCTCTGGTTTGCTTGCCGTGTGGAATTGATATCAGCCTCGTCTGAAGGCGGCGTCAGCGGAGCAGCAAATTCATCTTCACTGCCGGCAAACGAATCAGTCGACGTGGCGTCTGGGTCATTTTCAGGGGTTTGAACCCGACGATGTTCCGTCGATATCTCCAAATTCAGCTCTGCGGCCACAACTCCTGTGGCGCCATGCTCACCACTTACACGATCACTGCCTGCGTCCATGCTCAGACTAGCCTTTGCCGTAGATGATGTAGATTCCTCTCCTCGAGTGTCTGATGGACCCTTCGCTTTCTCTATGCTTTGAGAAACCCCACGGTAGAGACTCGGACGCCTCGACAAATGAGCGCCGCCTTTCATCGTCGGACTGGGAGAGGATGTTCCGATTCGGTCGGTGCTGTCATCGTCTTCTTGCTCGTCTTCATCTTCATTTTCCTTTGAGAGCAACGAGACGAACTCTTCATCCTCGGTCCCAGAACCCAGCAACATGACCTCGTCAATCGACTTGAGCTCGTGATAGTCTTGCTTAATGTAGGGGCCGTGCGAGTTGGTCGCGACCGTCTCTTCCACCCAGTTTTTAGCATCGGCAACAATGCGGTCGCCCGAACCGGCGACGACGGAGCCGTAGAAACCGTCGTACATGGCCTCCATGTCTTCGGCGTTCACCTCAATGCCGTGAGCGGCGAGTTCCATTTTGATGCGCGCGAGCAGCGACTGCGCGAGCGCCTTAATGTTGTCTCCGTCGCGCAGCACGAACGTCTCGTAAAGCGTCTCGTACTTGCTCCGCATCGCCGCGTCCTCCATGTCCTTCGTGTTGATCCCGAACTTTTCGAGTTCCGCTTGGATCGCCGCCATGCTCGTCTTGCGCTGGATGGAGATTCCCTTCTCGATGAGAAAAGTCGTCTTGAGCGCGTCGATCACGCCCGTCTCGGTCACGGAAATGTCGTGGAAAGTGTTGATACGCTTGATTCCGCCGCGGCGCAGCGCCGCCCCCGCTTCGGCAGCCGATCCAAATGCCGACGAGGAGCCTCCAGCACCACCTTCAAAGCCACCTATCGAGCGCGCGCCGCCGCTGGATCCGCGATGAGCGCTGGACGAGGTGGGAGTCGTCGACGGTGTGGTGCTACGGACGCCAGAGCCTGCCTTGCGTGATGACAATTCCACTGCCGCACATAAATCCGACCCCGAGGCTAGAGCATGGCTGCCGACCAGGCAACTCGACACTCTACCGCTATCCATCCGCGTTGTCGCCCCGTCAACCCCTGCGCCAACCCTAGCGCCCAGCGCCATCTCGTCGCCGTTGTCACTCGACAGGCTGCCGTCTGGCAGTCGCTGAAGCACCCTGTTGTGCTGGAGCGAATAGTTGGCGTCCTGGAACTGGCCCGAGATGTCGCGGAACATGTCCAGTAGATGTCGCAACTCGGCGCCGATCTTGTCCTTGGAGAACGCGTTGCGCTCCAAGTAGCCGACGCGCTGCGTCTCAACGACCCGCGGGTCGGCGACCGCGAGCTCCCCCACCGTCCGCACGCCCGTGCCTTCCATCACTCGCGCCACAGTCGCGAACTGCTTGATCGTACTTAGCGGGATCGCCTTGACCACGATGGCCTCGTCGAAATTGTCTGAGAGCGCAAGCTTGAGCTTCATGTCGTCCAGGAACACGACCACGCGCACGGTGACGCGCCGCGTGAGCAGCTCCAGGAAGCGCACGTACGTGGCCTCGAGCATGTCGCAGGTCCAAACGTCCACGAGCTCGAAAAGCGCCGCGAAAAACTGGTCGTAGCTCAGCGCGTCGCCGTGGTGGCTGTCCACCGCCCAGTCGCACTGGATCTGCTCCTGCGCTGTCGCGTGCACAAAGTCGTCGCGCAGCACTTTATAGATCAGCATCATCAGCGCCGAGTACTCGCGCTCGTCGATCGTCGCGTCCGCGCGGGCGGCGTCGCGACTGCTGCTGCGATTGTGTAGTTGGTCGGTGCTTACGCCTCCGTGCGAGAGCTCGGTAGCTTGGCGCCCGCGCGCCACCTGCCACAAGAACTGCGTCTTGGCCTTGAGCGCCTCGCAGTGGCGCAGCTGCCGCCGGCGCGCGAGCGCACTCGCCTCGTTAAACGCCTGGTCGCCCTGCAGGTGGAACGGCAAGTCGGAGGCGTCGGCGGCGCCGCGGAAACCCGCGCGCTGGTGGTCGAACTGCGCCTCCTCGCGCGGCTCGGGCGTCTCGAGCGACGCCAGCTCGGCCAGCACCTTGAACGACGTCTCCTTGGCGAGCAGGGCCGCGGCCGACGTCTCATTGGAAGTGAGCTCCTCGATGTGCTGGTTCAGCCGCAGCACGAGGCTGAGGTCGTTGAAGATCTCCTTCGCCTTCGCGGCCATCGCGACACTTAACGCGTTTGTTCTCTATTCGAATTGGACTGTAATAAAAGCGGATATTTCTGGCCGTCGAGTGCCTGCCGCTACCAGAACGAGGCGCGCCAACAATGACGCTCGAGCGCTTCAGCGGCCGGGTAAACAGCCTTGAGCTTAGATTGCGGCGCCATCTTTTTTCGGAAGCGGTGATGGATCACGCCTTGGTTGCTCCTTGATTAAGACAGAGGTGGTTTGCCCTCTATTAAGGGAGTGATGAACCGCCACGCCACCCCGTGTTGACTGCTCAATAGGGGTGTTCCTTGTCTTCCTTCCTCACAGTCAAGCCCACCGCACTTGCATTGGGCATCTTTGGAGCTCTGGAGCATTGGACCATGGCGTACCTGCTAGACGAGCGCGCGCGCGTGGTCTTCGACACGGATGCGGGCGTGGACGACGCCGTCGCGCTGCTGATGGCGCTCCACGGCTTCCCGCCGGGCGCCGTCGTGGGCGTCACCACGGTCTTCGGCAACGTCGACCTGCACCAGGCCAACCACAACATGAAGCAGTGCGTCCTGTAGCTCTCCATCGAGGAGCGCTCCACATTCGGACTGACTCATTATATCACACTCACTCTCTGACTCACAGCATTCTGGGTGCCATGGGCCGCACCGATCTTCCCATCTACAGCGGAGCAGCTAAGCCCATCATTGCCAGCGTCTCGGACGAGCGATGGGGCGTACGTCCGCCGTTTGCCACGTGGGTTATTAGATTCGCGGACTGACAACTGACCCACGTGCGGCGTACTGCAAACGTTCACACAGGGCCACGGACCGGACGGATTTGGCGGTGCGAGCGGCGTCGTGGAGGCGAGCGTGGCGGCCGCGGCCTCGCGCAAGAATGCGGCCGTCCATGCGCTGCTCGACCTCTCGCATGAGCACAAGGGCGAGCTTGTGGTGATCGCCGTGGGGCCGCTGACCAACATCGCGCTGGCGATACTCATGGACCCGGACTTTGTGGACAACGTCAAGCGGATTGTGGTCATGGGCGGGCTCTCGCGCGGCGAGGGCAACCTCACGGCGCACTCGGAGTTCAACGTGGGCTGTGACCCGGAGGCGACCAACATTGTGTACCAGCACTGCGTCGGCTCCCCGGAGAAGCTGCTGGTCGTGCCGTTCGAAACGACCACCGACCACGCGCTGCCGTGGAGCGTCTTCGAAGAGCTGTTCGCGCACAAGTTGACGCCGATCAGCGACTACATCCACCGCATCTGGTCGTTCACCAAGTCCATATCCAGCTTCAACTTTATGCCGTGCGACGCGTACGCTCTCGCGCCGTTGCTGAGCGCCGACTATGTGACCGAGGCGCGCGTACTCAAGGGCCACGTGCACCTGGGACTCGACGGAGAGCGTGGCGCGAACCGGTGGAGCGATGAAGAGAACCTCCCGGACGCCAACGTGACGCTGATCACGCGCGTGAACAAGGACATATTCACTGAGCTGTTGCGCCGCCTTGCGGCGTAGAGAGAGAGCCATAGGGCAAATGAAATCGAGTTCCATCCACGCAATACATATAGACTAACAATACGCCTCCGCGTCCTCGACGGACAGCGGCTTCTGGAAGATGCTGTGAACCCACACGCGGAAGCGCACGACGCTTTGCTGGCGGTTAACGTATTGACGGCGGATGTAGCTGCTCTCCACCATCACGAGCCCGGCGTTTTCCATGAGCTTGTGCACTTCCTCTACCGTGAAGTAGTACGCGCGCGTGTTGTCCTGGCGCACGTAAAAATTCTCCTGGAGCTTGTGACCTGGGCGGAAGCGCAACTGCGCCTGGTCATACCGGCCGTAATCGCGGAAGAAAAGCTTGCCGCCGGGCTTGATGGCCGCGACGACCTTGTTCACGGCCTCCTGCATCTTTTCTGGGTGGATCGCTGACAGGCAGAAGAGGAAGAGCGCAAAATCCACGCCACCGTCGGCAAACGCTGTGGAAGGAAGAGGGTCCTTCGTGATATCGCAGACAGAGGCGTCGACGCGCGCAGGGTCGTACAGCGGTTGTTGCTGTGTGCAGAATTCCATGAGGTGAGAAAGCGCAGTTGACCAGCAACGTCTCAGCCACGGAAAACGAACCTTGAGCAGCGAGATGGCGCTGTCCGCAAAGTCGATGCATACCACATTGAGCGACGGGTTCACTTCCAGCAGCGGCAGCGCGGCGTTGCCAACGCCGCTGCCGACCTCAAGCAGCACCTTTTTGGACGGATTCTCCTGCACCAAATCAACAGAAAAAGGCTATGATCGCACATCTCGATGGAGCGGGAACGAACGCTACCCGACCGCACCTTGTTCACATCCAAATCGGTAAACACCAGGTGCAAGTAGTGGCTGAGCGTACATATACACCGAGCGCGGGTCAGTCGCAAAGACAGAACGGGCAAGCTCAGCTCCGCGAGTGGCTCGTTTCGCCTCCTCACCGATTCTTGTAAAAGTTGGTGGTGTTGCGCTTATAGAACTTGTCCCAGCTCTTCGCTGCCTCGCTCTCGTACTTGGCTATACAGTTTAGAGCTCATCATTTCAGACATCGAATGGCTGCCAGAGCTGCACCGTTCAGGGCCTCACTCTGCCAGAACTCAGGGATGGTCGACTGGTCCTGTCGCAACAGCTCCTCCGCGAGCCGCTCGCGCTCCTCGGTCCACACGTCGTCGCACACGACCTTGTGTGGATCTTCCAGGATGAGCTTCTTCACACCCGCCTTCTCCACGAGGTCCTCCAGCAGCTTGTTCGTCGGGTTCCGGTCGCCGCTCATGATGGTGGTTCTGCTTGTTGAATGGGTCGAGCCATTGGAAGCGACCAGCAACCTTCGTGCCACATGCAAGTGTAGCCATGTGGAGTGTGGGAGCCCGAGCCCATGGGTCAGACCCGAATATGACATGTCAGGTTTGACCTACCAACACTGACACCAATGTGGCCCAGATGGCCTCGCCCTCCCACCGTTTGTGTTGCGCGACTGATTCAGACAGATTCTGTCCCCCTGCCACTGGTGCTCCCAATATGCCACGTGAACTGACCGACAAGTCGGCAGTGACGACTCGTCATTGACGAGTTTCTGTGGAGACCTTCCGTCAGCTTGGCTCTTGACCTGCAACTCCAGCCACATGAACAGTTCATTCAATCTATGGCTGATGTTTGTTGGTTGTTTTCTCCGTTCTCTCCTATTTCTTCTTCTGTGTGCCATCAGCACGGGGCTCTTCAGTCGTGTCGGTTCAGAGAAAGGGAAGGTCTGTTGTTGAACATGAATCACCACGCGGTGGAATACACAAGAAAATCATATATCCTACGAGTTCGCTACTTGAATAACAGTATTTAATGAATATAAGACTGCAGTACAGTACTGTACACGCGACTGCGGCTTGTGAAGAGCGATCGTCACCGCTGCCGTTCTCTTCAAGCGCCGCGAGACAAACTGACCGACGCGACATCGCGAGTTGACCGTGAGAAGTGGGCTACAGTATGGCGCCGGAACCCGACACAGCTCACATTAGGGTTAATGGCAGGTGTTGAGGCCGAAAGCCACAATACAGTGCCGAGAATGCCACCTGTTGGGACATTTTAAACTTCTGTGGCATCCGGCATCCATGTGATAACGTTATGTGTGGAATCCCCTTGAAAACCAGCACCCATCAAATGTTGATTCACAGTGACTGCTTGCAGTCTGCAAGCAGTTGCAGTCGTGGGCAACTTGTCCGCATGGGCGTCTTTGTTTCTTTTTCCCGGATCATTGGGTCCAGACTTTGGACTCCAGAGTCGCGACCAGATCATGGTGATCTGGAGTGATTATCGCCACAGTCTACACTGTAGACTGTGCTGCATCCGGAATGAAGGGTTAACCAGTGCTTGGAGTTGATCTGGTCGAAATCCACTCACTGTCCACAACAGAACACAGCCGTTCGGGAGAGGCTGTCCACTGTGGATTTTCAAGTGGCGATAAGAACATTCGCGTTGGGTAGACGCATCCGCCAGATTCTTTCGTCCCCTCAACTGCACAGCCCCTCATGACTTCAGCCACGGATACGATGGACCGGAAGCCCACGCCGCGCGTCGTCTCCCCACGCGACGACCCGCTGGTCGGCGCCGCCCGCGACGCGGCCGCCTCGCTCCGCTGGGGCCGCTTCCTCCGCGCGTCCACTCCTGGCGCGACGCAGTGGAAATGGAT